>PVIW01011696.1:0-36101 GCA_004026585.1 Noctilio leporinus | reverse complement strand
GCAATTCCACTACTTGGACTATACCCAAAGGATCCTGAAACAGCAATTCATAAGAACCTATGCACACCTATGTTCATAGCAGCACTATTTACAATAGCCAAGTGCTAGAAACAGCCTAAGTGCCCATCAGTGGATGACTGGACCAAAAAACTTTGGTACATTTACACAATGGAATTCTATATAGCAGAAAGAAAGAAGGAACTTGTACCCTTTGCAACAACATGGATAGAACTGGAGAGTATTATGCTTAGTGAAATAAGCCAGTCAGTGAAGGACAAATATCATATGATCTCACCCATTACAGGACAATAATGAACAAAACTAACAACAAGCAAAACAGAACCAAATATATGAATACAGTGAATAGGCCTTCAGTGGTCAGGGGGAAAGGGGTTGGATTGAGGGGGGGAGGAAGAGGCAAGGAAGGGTAGCAGTTTAGACAAGAACCTAGTATAAAGGAACCATGGACATGGACAACAGGTGGAATTGACTTTGGGGGGAATGGGTGGGCGGGGAGGGGGACAGAGGGGAGCAAAAAGGGGATGGATGTACTACAACAACAATAAAATTTTTAAAAAAAGAAATAATAAAAAAAATTAATGGATTGCTCTTCTTCCTCCTGGTCCCATATTGAACTTGAGTTGGAAGAGGCGAGTGTGGTCTCAAAATGGAGGGTCATGATCCAAAGGAACCAGGCAGTTGGGAAAACTGTTTATTGGTGCTTTGAGCTTTGAAACTACAGATAGTTTAAGAGAACATTTTGAGAAATGGGGCACACTCACAGATTGTGTGATGATGAGAGACCCCCAAACAAAACATTCTTGGGGCTTTGGTTTTGTGACTTACTCATGTGTTGAAGAGGTGGATGCAGCAATGTGTGCTCAACCACATAAGGTTGGTGGGCGTGTAGTGGAACCAAAGAGAGCTGTTTCTAGAGAGGATTCTGTAAAGCCTGGTGCCCATCTGACAGTGAAGAAAATTTTTGTTGGTGGTATTAAAGAACATACAGAAGAATATAATTTGGGAGGCTACTTTGAAAAATATGGCAAGATTGAAACCATAGACATTATGGAAGATAGACAGAGTGGGAAAAAAAGAGAATTTGCTTTTGTTACTTTTGATGATCATGATTCTGTTGATAAAGTTGTTGTTCAGAAATAAAACACTATTAATGGGCATAATTGTGAAGTGAAAAAGGCCCTTTCTAAACAAGAAATGCAGTCTGCTGGATTGAAAAGAGGCTGTGGAGGTGGATCTGGCATCTTTGTGGGTCATGGAGGAAACTTTGGAGGTGGTGGCAGTAACTTTGGCCGTGGTGGAAACTTTGGTGGAAGAGGAGGCTATGGTGGAGATGGTAGCAGGGGTAGTTATGGAGGAGGTGATGGTGGATATAACGGATTTGGAGGTGATGGTGGCAACTATGGTGGTGGTCCTGGTTACACTAGTAGAGGAGGCTATGGTGGTGGTGCACCAGGATATGGAAACCAAGGTGGTGGATATGGTGGTGGTGGAGGAGGATATGATGGTTACAATGAAGGAAATTTTGGTGGTAACTACGGTGGTGGTGGTGGGAATTATAATGATTTTGGAAATTACAGTGGACAACAGCAGTTAAATTATGGACCCATGAAGGGGGTTGGCAGTTTTGGTGGAAGAAGCTTGGGCAGTCCCTATGGTAGTGGTTATGGATCTGGTGGTGGAAGTGGTGGATATGGTAGCAGAAGGTTCTAAAAACTCAGAAGAAAAGGGCTACAGTTCTTAGCAGGAGAGAGAGCGAGGAGCTGTCAGGAAAGCTGCAGGTTACTTTGAGACAGTCATCCCAAATGCATTAGAGGAACTGTAAAAATCTGCCCCAGAAGGAACGATGATCCATAGTCAGAAAAGTTACTGCATCTTAAACAGGAAACCCTTCTGTTCAGAACTGTCATAGCTACAGTTTGCAAAAAGTGCAGCTATTGATTAATGTGATGTAATGTCAATTAGATGTACATTCCTGAGGTCTTCTATCTGTTGTAGCTTTGTCTCTTTTTCTTTTTCTTTTCATTACATCAGGTATATTGTGGTAGTGGTACCAGGAATAAAAAATTAAGGAATTTTTAACTTTTCAAAAAAAGAAAAAAGAAAATTAATGGATTGTCCTGGCTGGTGGCTTAGTGGATAGATAGGTGCCGGCCTGTAAACTCAAAGGTTGCAGGTTCGATTCCCAGCCAGGGCACATAATCAGGTTGCAAGCCAGGTCTCCAGCCAGGTCCATAGCTAGAGGCAGGTGAACAGCAACCATACACTGATGTTTCCCTCCCTTTCTTCCTCCCTTCCTGCCCTTATCTCTAAAAATAATGACTAAAATATTATTTAAAAAATTAATGGATCAATATACATTTTTATAAACTTCAAGGAAAAGAAATTAAATAAGCATAACTTCCATCTCTCTAGACTTATGACTTTTTATTTATTTATTTTTACGAGTTTATTATTGTGAATTTTTTTAAAAACTTGCTGACATTTTTGCCAGCTTTCTATAATGAAGAAGAATTTTTAAAACTCTTTTCCCAAATAATTATTTATTTTTAAAAACAAAAGGCATAGCTTGTGTTTTTGGGTTGTAATATAGTATAGTGCTGACTTATACTTTACATGTATAATTGGAACATCTCCTTATACCTCCAAAACAATTTCTAATACCGATTGCCTATGCTTAAAATGCTACCATTTTAGATTCATTCCCTTAGGGTAAACATTGCTTCAGAACCTTTTCCAGAAGGCTGTCGCTAGGTTCCAGTCTCTGTCACATGGCTACTCATGGATGCACAGGAGACAGGAAAGTGGTGGTTGGCTTCTCAGCCTCTGAAAAAGGAGGCAAAGAATATTACATAATTCTTGTGGGATTGCAAAACACTAAGTAGACAAAGAAAAAGGAGCGTTGAAAGAAGATAAAAGATTAATGAAGTAAAAAAGAAAAGCTAAGTCATAACAATAATCTTTACTGATTGAGTCTTAACTCTACTTCATAGGCTGTGCTATGTACTGCATTGAGTCCTCATGAAAGTCTTATAAGGTAGATAAGAGTAGCCACTATTTACAGAGTAGAAAAGCAAAGTTAACTGCTTGCCCAAGAACTTGTATTAAGGCCACAATTTGACCTGAGCTTGCTCTGACTTCCACATCACCTCTCCTGGGACCAGCACTTCGAACATACAGTTTTGTCTTCATTGTAGATCCCGTTTCATGCTGCTCCAGAAGGCTACAGCAAATTGCAAACTGCCTGAAATGCAGTGAGACTTTTCAGGCCTTGCTTAATGAGGTGGATTAAGTCAAGAACTCTTGAATAGTCCTAGCAAATGCTACTGCAACATTTATTTCTGCAATAATTACCTTTCATTTTTACAGGTTTTCTGCTACTGGAACTTATTACTTCAATTCTGAATCCTGATCTGATGGACAGTGGTTTTTATACATTTGAGACTAGAAAAGATGTCAGTGTGGCTAGAGCAGATTAAGTGGATACCAGACAAGGACATTAACAAAGCTAGAGGCTGAGAGGCCACATTGTGCAGGGATATCACGGACATTTAGTTTATGGTCTGCCCCTTTTCACCTGACTCTTCTTTTGTGTCAGGCAGTGTACTATGATCCTTAGATATATCATCCCATTTCCTTTTAATCTTTCCATCCAGCTTGGAAGTATGTGATATCACCAGGCTTTGAATCCATATCCGTTTGAACACAAGCCTGCATGCTTAACTCCTGACTCTGCTTCTCAGCACTGATATCTAAATAAATAATTACTTCCTCACATGATCCATGTACCCTTAGGATTGTGAACAAGGTAGTGACCAATAACAAACTTTACCTAGGGAGGTCTGGGAAGGAGCATATGGGCTGGATCTTGACGTTACAAATAGAATTTTTCCATAGGCATGCTTTCTTGAGGGAACAGTAAGTGCAGAAACTCAAAGATGAGGATTAATCATTACAGCAGCTTATGTTTATTGAGCTTTCATGCTGTGCCAGTTTCTGTAGTGAATATATTACTTATTTGGGTTAATCCTCACAATGATCCTATCAAGTCAGTATTGGCCCCATTTCAAAGATGAAAAAACTGAGGTGTGGAGAGATTAGTTGTTTGCCTAGCTAGATAGACACAGCTAGTGAGGTGACTGAATAAACAGTATTCTTGCTTAATCAGTGGTGAGAAATGTAGTGAACATGGACTGGCAAGTGTCCAAGCCCAGGTATAAGCAGAGCTCTGCCACTAGAATCTGTGTCCTTCACTATCCCACTGAAAGCTTGGCCTGTCCAGGGAAGTGGGGGATGTTTTGTGGGGCTTTGTGATATGTGTTTTTGTCTCTGCTGAAGATCTTCTCTTTTTGAAAGTTTAAATCCTGTAATCTCTTCCCTCTGAAATCCTTAAGCGTACCTTTGTGCATTTTAACATGGATTTTCCTCTTTTCTAGACTGTAAGGTTCCTGAGGACAGTCCCTCATTTCTTTGATTCTGCAGTACCCAGCCCTGTTCAGTAAGATCAGAGATTGAATGTGTTTTAATAATCATTCAATCATCAGTCCCCAGGCATGTGGTAGGTGCTTGGTAAATATTTCTGGAAAAATGATCACTATGTTTATTTAACAAAAGGTTAAAGTGATAAAGGATTTGGCCTGGGTCAACAATCAATCTTTATCATTCAGAGGGCATGCACCTAATTTTATTTCAATTACTTAAACACTTAAGGCAAGCAAGGTTTATTAGTCTTCCGTCCTTCTGCAGGCACATCATCCCATTCTATCCCACCCTCTAAATCGCACAGAATTGGTATTGACCCATTCTTGGAAAAAAATCTGAGCAAGAAATTCTGTGAGGCACCTCAGTTGGTACTAAAGCAGTAAAGATTTATGAATTAAGCCAGTTAAAGCTGGCCTGCTTAAGTTCAAGGCTGGGGTGGGTGAAGGGCTGGGTGGAGGGGAGCAAAGGGGGATGGATATGGGAGACATCTTTAATAGTATCAACAAATTTAAAAATTCATGGTGTGCTGTCACATTTATGAGCAAATCAACTTCTGCCCAATAATTTAATTCACTAGTTCAAGTACGTACAAAATAACTGATTTTTTCCCACAACTCCACTAATACCAATATCCCTGGGTCAGAACAGGAAAGATTAAGTGGTTTGGAAGTTGAGTTCATTCTATGCCATTGGCCTGCGCTATCTAGTAATGGTAGCCATCAGTCACATGGGATATTGAGCACTTACAATGTTATTCTGCATTGAGATGTACCATCAGTGAAACATACACCAGATTTCAGACATAGTATAAAAATAGAATGTAAAATACATCATTAACAATTCATATAATAATTACATGTTGAAATGATTTTGGATATATTGGGTTCAATAAGGTATATTAAAATTCATTTTACCTGTTTCTTTTTACTTTTTATCTTTTTACTTTTTAAATGTGACTACTAGAAAATGAAAAATTACACGTGGTTAACATTATACAGTAACAATATGAATCAAATAAAAACCTAACTTCTTTGTACCTGCTCCCTACTTCACTATTTCCCACTTCTCCCAAAGTCACAAAAATTAGATAAACCACTTCTCCTTTTTATGTCCACTCTCAAAACTGTTTTGTTTTGTTTTGTTTCCTGACTGAGTCAAAACTCAAGTCAGTCTTTAGTCTCCTGTAGCTTTAAGATTTATTTTCTTTTACCAAGACATGTATTGACTTTAAAGGTGAATGCATTTTAAATTTATATAGAAACACATAATTTAAAAAACAATATATTATGTCATTGAATAGCTATAACTATTCCAAGGTAGCAACTGATTAGAATTATCACCATTTTCCAAGTGAAAAATTATTCCTTTTCTAAGTGAGAATACTGAGGATAAGATAGCATTTATATATTTAAACCTGGCCCTATTCCAGAAAGGCTTTTAACTCTCTGGCTGGTTCAGAGAATATAAGTAGCTTTTTCATGATGACACAGTGGTCTATAGAATGGGGACTGAAATTATCTTACTCTTTCCACTGGAACAACAGTTCTCAGATATAGTATCCCATTATCAACTATGAAGTATAACTTTTATAATAATGATGAAAGAATAAAGTTTTTAGTTGACTTCACTTTTATATAAATTAGAACCAATTAAAGGATATTCGAAAATAATTTGGCTTTTGTACACTTCATTTATTTCTTTAACAAGCACTTGTTGAGTGCCTATTGTGTGTAAAGTGTTAAATTGGCCCAGGAGAAACACCAGTGAATGAAACAACAAGAAAAGACAATTTATCTGACAAATTCAATCATAACTAACAAGTAGGGTGAATGATGTGCTATGGAATGACAGGAATAACAGGAAGACCTAGACTAGGGGTCAGGAAGGGCTTCTTTATTTGGGGCTGTTCTTGCTGAGATTGAAGGACAATGGGGCATGGCCAGATAACAGTGAAGGAGAAGTACAGATAGGAATCATTTAGGAAGGGTTTCCTAAGTAGGAAAGAAAGGTGCAACTGATATGGCAGGAAACTAATTAGCTGTCCAATTACCTATGCACACCTTGGAAGTGTATGCTGTATCTGAACATCACCTGTCGTGTAGTCATAGATGTAATAACCACAATAAAATTGTGGTTCTGCTTATTGCCATGGTGCACTTAGCATGATGTTTCTTTCCCATCTTTATTGAAGTATTATTGACATAGAACATATATAAGTTGAAGGTGTACAATGTAATGATTTGATATGCATATATTGTAAAATGATGATCACATTAAGGTTAATTAACATCTTCATCTCCTCACATAACTTTTGTTTAGTATTATTAGCTATAATCACCTGCTGTATGTTAGATCCCTTGTTAATCTTGTTACTGGATAGTCTTTGACCAGTATCTCCCCTCACCCCCAAGCTCCTGGAAAACAATACTCTACTCTGCTTCTCTGAGTTCAGCTTTCTTCAGATTCTACATGTAAATGATATCATACTATATTTGTTGCTCTTTGTCTGACTTATTTGCTGTAGCATAATGCTCTCAAGTTTAATCCAAGTTGTGCAACTAGCAGATGTTTTTTTCTTTCTCATGGCTGAATAACATTTAATTGTATATATAACCATATCTTTATTATCTATTCATCTGTAGATGGACACTTAGGTTGTTTCTGTATATTGACTATAGTGAATAATGCTGCAATAAACACAGGAGTGCCTTTTTTTTTTTTTTTTTTTTTTGAGGTCCCATTTTCATTATACTCACACACATGCAAACACAGAAATGTGATTGCTGGATAATATGGTTGAGAAAGCATAATGCTATTTTTTTTTAAGATTTATTTATTATTTTTAGGGAGGGGGGAAGGGACAGAGGCAGAGAGGGAGAGAGACATTAATGCATGGTTGCCTTTCATCTGCTTCCAGCTACATACAGACCTGGCTGAAGACCAGGTTATGTGCCCTGGCTGGAAATAGAACCAGCAACCTTTGGATTTGCAGGCTGGAGCCTTATCCACTGTGCCACCAGCAAGGGCCTCACACTGTTTTTTAATAGTGGCTTCCCCAATTTGCATTCCCACCAACAGTTCACAAACGTTCTTTTTTCTCCATATTTTTTCATTAATTAATTTTTTGTGAAATTTATGAGATGACATTGGTTAACAAGATCATTCATACAGGTTTCAAGTGTACATTTCTATGATACAAAATCTTATATTGCATTGTGTGCTCACCACCCAAAGTCAAACCTCTTCCATCACCATATATTTGGCCCAGTTTACACTTTACTACCTCCCCCACCTCATTCCCTCTGGTAATCACCATACTGTTGTCTGTGTCTGTGAGGTCAGTTTTATATCCCACATATGAGTAAACCTATATAATTCTTAGTTTTTCCTTTATTTTTTCATAATTCATTTTTTATTAATTTCTTTATTTTTTGTTGTTCTATTATAGTTGTTCCATTTATCCTCCTTTGCTGTTCTCCACTCCACCCAACCCCACCCCTCTCACACAGTCAATCCCTACCTTGTTGTTTATGTCCATGGGTCATTTATACTAGATCCTTGACTAGAATCTACCCTCTTTCATTCCCTCTTCTCCTACTCTCTCTCCTCTCTGGTCACTGTCAGTCCGTTCCTTGTTTCCATTCCTCTGGTTCTATTTTGTTTATTTGTCTATTTTGTTCATTAGTGGCCTGTATTAGATGAGATCATATGGTATTTGTCTTTCACCACCTGGCTTATTACACTAGGCATAACACTCTCCGGTTCCACCCATGCTATCCCAAAGGGTAGGAGTGCCTTCTTTCTTTCTGCTGCATAGTATTTCATTGTGTACCACAGTTTTTTTTGACCCACTCATCCATGATAGGCATTTAGGTTGTTTCCAGCATTTGGCTATTATTAATAATGCTACTATGATCATAAGGGTACATATATTCTTCTGATTTTCGTGTTTCAGGATTCTCTGGGTATAATCCCAGCAGGGGAATTGCTGGATCAAAAGGCAGTTCCATTTTTCATTTTTTGAGGGAATTCTATATGTTTTCCATAGTGGCTGCACCCATCTTCATTCCTACCAACAGTGCACTAAGGCTCCCTTTTCTCTACATCCTAGCCAATACTTCTTGTTCGTTGATTTATTAATGATGGCCATTCTGACAGGTGTGTTATGGTAGCTCATTGTGGTTTTAATTTGCATCTCTCTGATGGCTAATGATGTGGAGCATCTTTTCATATGCCTATGAACCCTCTATTTGTCCTCCTTGGAGAAGTGTCTGTTCAAGTCCTTTGCCCACTTTTAAATTGGATTGCCAGTCTTTCTGGGTTCTTAGCTTTTTCTGACTGACTTATTGCACTTAGCATAATATTCTCAAGGTCTATCCATATTGTCACAAATGGCAGTATTTCATCTTTTCTTATGGCTGAGTAGTATTCCTCCTTTCCTGTATTTGTTTGTTTTTTTTTTAATTTTATTGTTGTTGTTTTACATCCATCCCTTTTTTGCTCCCCTCTGTCCCCCTCCCCACCCACCCATTCCCCCCAGAGTCAATCCCACCTGTTGTCCATGTCCATGGTTCCTTTAAACTAGGTTGTTGTCTAAACTGCTCCCTGTTTTTTTGTTTCTGGTTATGGTCCTTTCTTTTCTGGATAAAGAAGACCTTTTACATTTTTTGTAAGACTGGGATAGTGGTTTGGAATTGCTTTTTTATTTTTCTGGGAAACTCTGCTGGGTAAAATATTTAGCTGATAATCTGTGGGGCTTTTTTGTATGTGTAACATGACATTTCATTCTTGCTGCTTTTAAGATGGTCTCTTTATCCTTAACACTTGTCATTTTAATTATAATATGATTTGGTGTGGGTGTCTATGGGTTCATCTTTTGTGAAACTCTCTGTGCTTTCTGAACCTGATGTCAGTTTCCTTCCCCAGATTAGGAAAGTTTTTAAACATTATTTCTTTATATATTCTTTCGGCTCCTTTCTCTCTCTCTTCTCCCCTGGTATTCCTATATTGCTAATATTAGGGCACATGATACTATCCCAGATATCTCTTATACTAACCTCCCTTTTCAAATTCTTTATTTTGCTATTCTGATTGGGTGATTCTACTATTCTTCTATTCTTCCAGGCTGTTAATCCATTATTTTGTATTAACTAATCTGCTAGTGTTTCTTTCTAATGTATTCTTTATTCCAGATATTATATTCTTTATCTCTGGTTCTTTATTACATTTTTTATCTCTTTATTGAAGTGTTCTCTGCATTCTTCTATGTGCTCTCAAGTTTGTTAAGCATCCTATGACCATTTATTTGAATTACTTTTTAAATTTATTTTTATTGATTATGCTGTTACATTTGTCCCAATTTCTTTTCCCTTTGCTTCCCTCCACCCAGCACCCCCTCTTTCCTGCAATCCCACACCCCTTAGTTCATGTCCATGGGTCATGCACATGAGTTCTTTGGCTTTGCCTTTTTCTGGATTTTTCTTAACATCTCCCCATCTGTTCTGCACCTGCCAGCTATAACTTATCTCCTTTGTATTAGGATTTTCCACTGGACTTTTTCTTGTTTCTTCATTTGGGGCATAGTCTTCCATCTCCCCACTTTGTTTGACTTCCTATGATGTGGATACAAGAGCTCTTCTTCCTAATCTTGAAATAGTGGTCTCTGTGTAGGCTGTGCATTGAATAGTTTGGGTAGCCTACTTGGAGTTGGAGTTGATTCATGAGGTGCCTGATATGACCCTTGGCCTGAAGAAGCAGGTTCCAGGTGGGGTAGCCTGGGGTGTTTTGTGTCCTTACCCTTCTAATCTGGGTGTGTTGCCTCACATCGAGGGGGCTGCTAGGTGTGTTTTTATCATGCCTTGCTGCTTTAACTGTCAGAGACCAGAGCAGGGTCTATGCAGGGCTGCTTTTCAGTTTAATGTCCCATCAGAGCCACCTTATCTGGGTATGATAGGTCTGTCTGTGTGCCTGGCCACACTTTGCTAGTTTTGTTCCCACTCTGGGGATTACAGCTCCTGGTGTGATTAGCTTTTCCACACAGTCATCCTTGCCTGCAAGCCCTTCTTCTTTAATGTTTGCAGCCAGAGCAGGGTGGGCTTCTCTGTGTGCCTACTTCTCAATGCCCTACTAACTCTGCCCTTTCCCCTGAGTGGAAACTTTGTGTGTGCACAGCAACACACAGGGGGCACCTCTGAATGTGGGTACCACAAAGTTTTGCTAGCGCCACACTTTCTTCTGGCAAGGCAGCCCCACAAGAGCATGCAGCAGTGCCCCCACTATCTCAGCACTTTCTCTGGATGAGGCAGTCCTACAGGTGGGTTCCATAGCATTTTGTTAGCTCCTCCTTCTTTCCAGGCAGGAAAGCCCCTTGTGTATGCATCCCAGTTGGTGTGCGAAGCTTCACCCTACTATACCTACTGGATCAATGTCTGGGTGGAAGTACTCCTTGTATGCATGCTATGGTGCCCTCCTATGTCTGCTAGATCTAGCTCTAGGAGGCATGGCTGGGGACATGGCCACTGTGCTCTGCAAGTCAGCTGAGAGCCTAGATGGAGCTCCCTCACCCACAATCCACATTCAGGGGAAATGTTAACAATGGCACTCACCAGTTCCTCCTGTCCTGGGTTGTTCCCTCAACTCCCAGAGAGCCCTCGTGGTTCTCTGACCTTCTCTCTGCAGCTGGTCTATGTTGCTTGTTGTACAGAAGCTTTCAGTTGGCTCATAGTTATCTCTCAGGAGTAATTGCTCTAAATATAGATCTATGTTTCATGTGTTCTTGAGAGGGGGTAAACTCAGCATCCACTATAATACTGTCTTGGACCCACCTCTCTATGTTGTCCCATTTTATATTGATGTGGTCCTACTTGTTTATTTTTCCTTTTATTCCTAGTGCTCTTCTTGTCAAATAAACACTGACATGCAATGTCAAAAAGGTTTTTTGCTGTTTTCTTCTCATAGTTTTATAGTTTAGGGTGAGGTCTTACAGGTAAGTCTTTAAATCATTTTGAGTTAATTTTTGTGAGTGTGTAACATAGGGACCTCATTTCACTGTTTTACATGTGAATATTCAGTTTATCCTAAATCATTTATTAAAGAAGCTATTATTTACCCTTTGAGTATTCCTGGATCTTTTGTTAAACATTAGTTGTCTACATATGTGTGATCACTGGGTCTATCACTGGGCTCTCAGGTTCCATTGGTCTATGTGTCTGTTGTAATACTTTTTTCAAATTACTAAAGCTTTATAAAGCAAGGTAGTTCAAGCCACCTGAAGGACTTATGCAGTGGTTTGTGTAACAACCATCTCTAAAACAAATAAGCTAAAACCCCTGATTTGTAGCATTTACTCATTTCCATGGTATAACTATGTACTGTCACCTTAACTGATATCCAACTTCCAAAAAGATGTAACTGAATGTGGAATTGGAAAGAGATGCAGGTGTACCCCATTATATATAATTTCTATAATATGATAGATATTTTAAAACCCCAGAAGCACAGATAATAGTAAAATGTGATAAAATAATAAAAAAGCAATGGATGTTGAATATGTATTAATTTTGTTTTTAATATAATTTATTTAACTGTAAGTTATATTATTTTTTAGAAATGGTTGTGTTTAACAACTGCCTCACAAAATTCCTGCAAATTAAAGATTCCACTCTCCTATGTCTATACCAGCTGGCTCCCATCAACCAACAGGCCTGGCATCTTCAGCTTAAAGCACCGTGATCCCTGTCTGGAACAAGCCTTCACTGTTTCCCATCCTGTGTTTCTTACAGATCAGCAAGCAGCAGCTGCAGACAGTCAAGGACCGGTTTCAGGCTTTCCTCAATGGGGAAACCCAGATTGTGGCTGACGAAGCCTTCATGAATGCTGTCCAGAGTTACTATGAGGTAAGACTCACCATTTAGAAGAATGCCAAGCCTTCTCAGCCTGCAGCACAGCATCTCTAAACTCTTAGACAGCAGGAGCGGCAGCCTTAGCCTCCTATAGGACCATTCCTCCTAAGGCAAAGGGGAGATAATTGGTTAAAATTTTAAGGAACAACAGCCTTTTATTTGGGGGAGAACTATAAAAGGAGTTACTGTTCACCAATGGAGTTTTATACCAGAAAATGTACTGAGTGCTTTACATTAAATTTCTTGTTTAATCCTTACTGCAGTCTTAAGAATTGGGTCCTGATATTATTCCCATTCTCTTGATGAAGAGACTGAGGCTCAGGGAGGTTAGGTCAATTACTCAAGGTCACACAACTGTTTAAATGCTATAGCTGAGACTTAGAATGAGTCAGGAGCATTTTCCCACCACTTACAACCTTTATAAAGGATGATAACACCTCCTAAGGATGGTGCCTTCACTAGCTTTCTTGTTTTTTCTGTTTAACTGGAGCTATGGGCTCTTTTCTGCAAGTTAGAACATCATCCAGAAGACACCATTCTCAGGAGAAAACCTAAGAATAGAAGAATGTATCCTGAGTATGTATCACATGAACATTTTCACCTTTACACCTCAGTGGCTTATTTATTAATGAAGAAAACTTAGAATTTTACTTAGAATTAGTATTTTTAGCATTAAATATTTAATTACTTATGAATCTAAGAATGGTGGTATTCAGGGGTTATAGAAGGTAGGAGAAATGGGGAAATGTTGGTCCAGGGTACAAACTTTCAGTTTCAAGATAAGTAAGTTCTGAGTATCTAGTGTATAGCATGCTAACTGTAGTTAACATTTGAAATTTGCTGAGAGTAGATCTTAAGTGAAAAGGAAATGTTAGCTACCTGAGGTGAGGTTTTAATTAGCTTCACCCTGGTAATTTTATACACACACACACAAAAAAAACACACACACACAATATATACACACACACATATAATTATCACATTGTACAACTAAAAATCATGTGTATAGCTTAAATATATACAATTTTATTTTAAATTGTATAATTATTCTTACAGAATGTACATATTGGCTGTCATTGGTACAACATGAACTCATATGGACATGCCATACCTTCCTAGTGGCAATGTTCAACTGACATACATATTTTCAAAAATGATTATTTTGTCATTGAAATACGTTTTACTTTATGCCTCAAATGTCTTACCCATGGTTCAAGATGAGATTAAAAGCATCCCCTAAGCATCAAAAACCATGGTATTTTGTCATATACAACTCAAAGTAATAACAATAAACTCTAAAATAAGTGTAAGGAAATCCAACAAACTCTGATTTTTTTTTCTCCATGGATTTCTTCACTATCTTTTTCTTTCTGTTTAAAAGTATTATATAGCAAATTATTTCAAAACAAATATATCGGTGCTCCCACTTCCACTCCAGGCCTCAGCAGAGGCTTTAATAATGTTAGTTCATTGATTTGGTAAAACTCTCCTTCACACTTGCTAAAGCATTTTACTCCTCCTTTCATGAAGAGTGGAGCAAGATTGCAATTAGATTGAAAATGTTATCAATTAGTTTAATGGTAAACAACCTTTGTCTCTGATGTTTGCTGAGTCTGGCCACAGACTAATTTACATGCCATTTCCTCAGTGAAATTTCTGTTCTAATCTATTTTAGAAATTGGGTTCATTTTTAAACTTGTCAAATTTATAAACTCCCCCCTCCCATTTTACAAGCAGTATTGATTATTGCCAATAAGTGCCAAACATTGCTTTATTTGGTTTATTTAATGGAGAGTAGCAATAAGATTTGGAATCATAGTAATGGTATGGCAGTGAATAACTGGAATATATTTTATAAAAATAGCTTTGTCCAGAAACTTCCAGGGAATGAAATTCATTCACCTTCCCTTTTTTCAAGCTCTGAAAGCCAATTCTGACCAGGAAGACCCTTATCGATAGTTCATGTTTAAAGTCATTTATCAGTTTATAAATTTTGAGAATGCTAATCCTAATTAGAAAGCTCATTTGACTAATGACATAAATTAAAAGAAAGTGTCATTTCTATCTATTAATTAAATTTAAAAATTAGTAGTCATCAACATGCTAATGAGTTTCTGGCAATTACTATTATATCTATAGTGATTCTGATATTTTTTTCCATATTGGCCAGTTTGTTTCAAAGCACTTGTGTGTTTTTTGTTGTTGTTGTTGTTGTTGTTGTTGGTTTTTGATCTTATGAGAATACAGGCTTTGAGAAATTACTGAATATTTAATATTGAGATTTGGGTAATAGCAAATAATGTAGAGTATTAATACTCTACATTAATGTAAAATAATGTAGAGTTATAAGTTATCAGTAAAGGTTTAGAAAGTCTTGAGGTTCACATATCCTGGAAAGCCTTATCCTCTGCAGCAAAGTCCATAATCAAGGGATCAAAATTAACACTTACCTAGAAGAGCCCCAGGCTGATTACTCTTTTCCCCCTTCCCTTCACTCTAATCTGGAATCCAATTACTTTTCTGTCAGTACTGGTCTTGGTCAGAAGTCTTTGGATGACTAATGACAGACACACACGCAAACTGGATTAAGCCAAAAAATGAAATTTATTTGCTCAAGCAACTTAAAATTCCAGGTGTAGACCTAGCTTCAGCTGTGGCTATAACCTGAGATTTTAAAGATGCCAGCAGAGTGGGTATCTTGCTCCACATACCTCAGCTTTGCTCTTATCTATTTTGGCTTCATTCTTAGGTAAGTTCCTTTCATGAAACCCCAGAAGCAAAGAGAATACCTCTTCACTGAGTCTCAGCAAAAGACCCAGATGCGACTTAATTGGAGTGACATGGGTCAGGTGTCTTTTCTTAAGCCAGTTGCAATAGAAGAGGGTGAAACAGACTGGGGAGTCAGGACTCAGACATATACCACCTCTAGAGCTCAAGTGCAAGCCCAGTTCCACTAAAGCCATGAGTATTGAAAAGGCAATGGTGTCCCAATAAGAAGCTAGGGTCATTTTTTTTTTTTTTTTTTCAGAGAAAGGGGGACTGTATGCTCGTCAGGAAAAAAACCCAACATATGTCTTTTTAAACCCTCTCTCTCTCTCTCTCTCTCACACACACACACACACACACATACACACTCACACACACTCTATCCTACCATATCACACCTTCACATTCTAGTTTACCAAGGTAATGTCATTAAGGGGAAAAAAATCCTCAAAAAGTTCCAAGATTATTGCACTAGACAAAGTAAGTCTCAGGTATTGGCCTTGTCTTACTAAGGCAATAATGGTTCGTCAACACACTAGAGGAGTAAAGAACGATTTCCATCAGTGCTCCATCCAGCCCAATAGGATCCTGGCTGACCATCATTGATTAGTGAGTGGTGAGGCCTGGGACATGAGCTGAAGGACAGAGGGAGACCAAGTTTCCCTATGGCTCTTGAGAACATGTCAGTTTCCTTTATCCTTTCCTGGTGGCCCTTACTGTCAAAGCCAATTAAATAGAGCAGCAGATTAATCCTTTCATCTCTTCCATCAGGGCTTTGAGGGCTGGGCACTGAGGTGGGTGCTCTGAGACCTGCCCCAGTAACCCCAGCTTGTTCACTGTGGTCCTAAGATATCAGAGAGCCACCCATTCCTCCATGGTTCCCATCTCCTCTAGCTCTTTTAGGACAAATGTCTAAAACATAAGCCTTCCCACCCTCCATCCTCACCTACACCTTCCCATTTTCCTGCTTAATTTTGGCTCCTTCATATGCTGGCCCTGACATCAGAGAAACAAGGTAGGTGGAAAATTTTTATGAAACTGTTCTCATTCAGATCCCACCTGGAAGGAAACATAGTGATTGTAGGGTGGGGGTAGTGAGAGTGTAGAATGGGATGGAGATGTACAAACAAGCACTCAGAATACTGCTCCTGATACCTGAGCTTCAGCCAGTGAAATTGCTGTGACTGACTTCTGTTTTATCTTATTTTTAGCTGATCTCCTCTAACAAAGATCTGGGGGGGGTTTGCCAAACTACACTGAATTTTGTATCTGACAGAATTCTTCAGTTGTTAGCAATAGAAACTTAAACTTTTAATAATAAGAACAACTGTTTGTTGTTTGCGTTATTAAAAGAGATAACCAAACATGAGAAAAAAATGGAAACCAGAGCAGATTGACTTTAGAAAGCCATGTAGCAAAATATAATGGACACCATACAAAGTCTGTCCCAAAAGTATCAGCTGCACAGACTATTTTAATTATATTGACATTAGCTCGATACTTTCTTGACAGACCTTGTATATTGGTATGAATCCATTCCAACTCCATTCCATCCTTGTGCCATCTCACTGTGAATCTGAATCCCAGAAGGGCCAAACTCAAGTCCCAACCCACAATTTGGCTAAGAAAGTAGAAGGTCCAAGACTGACAGTCTTACTGAAACTTTGTGTAATGACAAAGAGGTTGTCAGACTAAGGTGCTATTATCAGAAAGGAAAGGATGGTTGACAGGCAAAAAGCAAGGTGTTCTCTACACAAGGTGACATATTTTGTGTAGTCTTCATAGTTGAACTTTTTAAAAGATTTTATTTATTATTTTTAGAGAGAGGGAAAGAGATAGAGGCAGAGAGGGAGAGAGACATCAATGTATGGTTGCCTTTCACCTGCCTCCAGCTACGGACCTGGCTGGAGACCTGGCTTGCAACCTGATTGTGTGCCCTGGCTGGGAAACAAACCAGCGACATTTGGGTTCACAGGCTGGTGCCTATCTACCAGCCAGGGCCAAACTTCTTTTTAATCTAAGAAAAGTAGCAGTCAGATAACACCTGGTATATTTTTCTCAAATGAAGCTATACACAATGGGGGACCCCCAAAAACCAGAATTCATTTATTAAAAATTGTGTATTCATTCTTACATGTTTAAACTTCAGTACCCTTTGATGTACTCTCTAGTTGATGCAATACACCTATCAAAATGGTTTTCAACTGCTCCAAACAGTGTTTGAACTCCATGAATTTGATGTCTTGTAGTACTTCTGTAATTTTTTGTTTCCATTCTTCCACATCAGCAAAATGTTTTCCTTTAAGGACTTTTTTCATCTGGGAAAACAAAAAAGAAGTTGCTGGGGGCAAGATCTGGTAAATAGGGAAGGTGGGCATGGGGGTCATGCCATTTTTGTTCAAAAACTGCTGAACACAGTGTAGTGTGGGCAGGTAGGCTTGTAAATCATCCATCATGAGATGAGCAAACACGTTGAAAGTCTTCAAAAGAAATTCACTGAAACTGAATGCAGCTTCTCATAGCGCCACCAGCTTGTACTAATACAGATGGGTTCCTGGAACACTGTCCTAGTAGGGAGAGCCTGTAATACTACAGGGGGCCAACCCTCCAGAAACTAATTCCACTTTGGGGTCCCCCCACTTATGTTCCAATATGCAAAGCTATTATGAACCCTGACTGGCATTAAAACAGACTTATCCCTAGGCATTTGTTCTGTGGGGAAAGTCAGGCAAGGAAGTAGAAGGCAAAGATTAGAGTAGTTAGGAGCATGAGTTTAGTGTTTAAAAGATGTGGAGTTGAAGTCTAATTCAGCAGCACAGTGGCTTTTGGATCTTGGTCAAGCCCAAGCCTCCATTTTTCATCTGTAATGAGACCTTTGTTGTATAATTGTTATCAGAATAGATTGTGCACATACATACAAGTCTAGTACCACTGTCTAATTTCTGGGCCTGGGCTTGGGGTAGCCAAGGTGCAAGGTCAATGCAGGGAAAAGGGAAGCTTTTTACCTACCACTGCCTACCAAGGTCATGGCCCCAGATGTGCATCTGAAGTTTGCCCCCGGAATCTCTTAATTTTTGGTGAGAGAGATCTTTAAAATCCAAAGGTGCATTTTATTTTAGAAGTTAATATTCATCTTAGATCAACAAAGGTAAATTTTTCATTTTTCTATATACAAAGAGGTGTTTTAAGTGATTATGAAAATGAAGCATGACAATTATAAAACTAGACAGTGTAGGAAAAAATCTAAATGAAATGGTTGGAAAAATACTTAGGATAAATAACTCCATTATCCTAAACAACCACTACTAAATTGGGATATAGATAGATAGATAGATAGATAGATGATAGATATAGATAGATATCTTTTTTTCAGATAGCTATTTGATTTCCACAATAAGTTGGAAAATTTCTATGAAATATTAATAAACCACTTGTTTTATTAGCAGACCGATTTTCAGTCTTTTCCCTACCTCTGCAAAAATCACATATATGACAACCTCATGAGTAAAATGTTTTATTGCCAATGATGTTCTCAATCCAAAGTCATGCTCTGATACTCAGTCCCCACCTTACCCCTACCATTGCAAGTTTATGGGTTAACAACAGATCATGGATATCTTTAGATACTAATGAAAAAATTGCTTATTTTATGGCTTCATAGTAATCTATTAAACAATAATAGCTAACTTCTGTTACAATTTTGTAGCAGCCTTACCAATTGACATACATTATCTCATTGAATCATTTCCCAAATCCTATGAGGTAAGGTAGTTATAATTCTATTCAAAAGTCGAGGAAACTGAAGCCCAAAAAGATTAAGCAGCATTCTCAGGTTTCTAAACTAGCAATTTTAGAATCAGGATTTGAACTCAGGTCCTCTGACTCTAGAGCATGCTTTTCCTGTAATGCAGCCATTCACTAGTAATGAGGTTGTTTTGTTTTTAATCTTATTTACTCTAACATCTAGGTCTTTCTGATATTTATGTTGCAATGATACACTTTTGTCAAGCAGAAAATGAGCTGTCTTTGTGTCTCAGCCTATCAGCAAGGAAGAAACACTGGGCGGGCTTTACCCCACACCGCACTGTGTGCAGTCATTAATTACCATTGTGCTTGTTTGTTTCTAAACGACCTTGAGCTTGCTTGGCTCTGGCAAGGAAAGAAAGGACTGATGGATGAGGCTGAGGCATTGAGTTGACTGCCCTTCACTGTTCCATATTTATTTGTTCATCTTCTCTCTCCCATTATGACTTATCTAGAAGTTGGCAGAGGAGTAGGGAGGATTTATAGATGTGCCTGGGGTTGAAGTCTCTCACAACAGCCAAAAACAAAACAGAAAGCAAAAATGCCAGATAGAGCTTTCAGTACAAATGAGTGGCTGGGTGGTTTCAGAGACACACGAGCATGTTGGCCCTCAGTGGCTGTATTCACAACAGGGCAAGGCTGGCCCAGCCTCCACTTCCCTCTGACACACCAAGAAGCCAAGACAGATGATGGGCCTGGAAAATTAGTTTTCTGCTGTCACCTCTCTTCCAGTCTGCTGTCTTGTCTCCTTTCAGCATTTCATCTTTACTGTCACCTCAATCTTTAGCCTTCTTCCCCATACACTTGACATTCCACTCATCTCCCCTCCTTCCTGAGTCTGGCAATTATATCTTACCTCTGGACAGATGGAGCCCTCTGCTTTTCAAAGTACTTTCAAGTTTATCCTCATCAAAGAAGGCTGGCTGCCTTAACCACATGTGACAGTGAAGGAGAATGGGATTGATAGAGGTTAAATGACAAATACTTACTGAAAACAAAGGAAGGGACTGTGCAAATGTTATATGCAGGACCCAGGAGTCACCAGACAGTTAAGGACACCAGATGGGATTAATGTGCCAACATGTTCATTCCATATCACTTCTTATCAAGTCTCATGGAATATCTAGCCTCAGTCAATTATTTAGAGAGACCCATGTATTGGGCTTGTCCCCATCCAGATATAATCTCAATAAGGTCTCAGCTTCAAGAAGTTTGTTTTTTTCTTATTCTTTCATTCATTCAACGTAGCACCAAGTGTGTGCCAGACAGTTTTGGGTACTCGAAGACTTGAAGAAATAATAGGAAAAAAGCAGTTACAACTCCTGCCTTCCTGAGACTCAGATATTAACTAAAGAGTCACAAAGACAGGTGATAAATGGTAGCTACAAAAGGGCTTTGGGAGAAAGGAATATGATGCTGAGAAGGTTTATAACTGGCCTGGTTTTATGGGACAGTGCTAGGAACAGAGGGAGTGGAGAGTGTGACTTTATAGTTGTTTCCAAGTCACCTCTAATGTTCATTACAGCTAAAAACAAAGAACTCTAACCCCTTTGTGGACCCCCCTCCATCTACAATTCTACAAGTGCCTTCTAGGTGGACTTCCTGCCAATTCTCTTGGCCTCTTTTAGGTCTGTTTTCCACATTAAAGACAGAGAATGTGAACTAAATTGTGTTATGTCCTAGCTAAAACCATCAGTAGTCTCCCAGGACCCTTCAAATGAAGATGAACATATTCATTGTGGCCTCCCATGCCCTTGGCCACATGGCCCCGTCCTGCCAACGTTACATTATTGGTCAGTCCCCACCCCTCACTGCCACAGCCACCCTGGGCTCTCCTTACATCCTCATAGACTCAAGGTCTTTACACATATTATTCCCTGTCTCTGAAATACTCTCACTGTTTCTTCACCTAATCATCTTTCACATATCATCTCCAAGGAGTTTTCTGCCAGGAAGACTTTCCTGATTACACATTAGAACAGATTCCTGGTTTTAGGTACCCTGGACCCCTGAACTTTCCCTGATAGCACTTGTTGCAACTTGTCATGCTATTTGGATGAGATTATTAAGATGATTTCATGGAGTCCTGTCAGCTGGATCTATCTGCATCTGTTTTGCTCACCATTGCATTCCTGGCCCTTGGCACAGTGCCTTTCACCTTCTAAGTGCCCAAAGAAAGAATGGATTTATAAAGAAGAGTGTTAATGTTACAGCTGGAAGGACAGCCCCCAAAACCTTATAGTTCAGCTCCCTCAGTGTACAAGTTAGAAACTGGAGAATCTGACAGGGTAGGTGACTTATCCAAGAATTGGCCTGGGACCATGGTTTACAGTTCCTACTGCTCTACAGAATTCCTCTATTTGCCTCAAAAGTTTCACATTCTTTGAGGTCTCGATCCCAAACTGAGACACAATCTGTAAGATGGAGAAACCATCTATATTAAGTATTATAGAGTTTTAGGTGAATTCTTTAGCTCATTAAGACTCATAAGGCCAGAAGATTCATTTGAAAAATTTTTTATTAAAGTTGATTTTTAAAGGAACTCTAAGGTCTCGACTGACTACCAGTTCTCAGGCCCAGGCAAGCAGTCCATGACCTATATATAATCTGTGAGGCTAACCCTGGGCCTTTCTTCTTTGTAAATAATATATTAAGTCACAATAAATGGAGGCCATCTTTCTAACAGGCATCACAAAGGAAGCTTTTGTGATGAAGCAGATGGTGATGAAACACACCCCAAGTAATGGCATCTTGTGTCCAAAAAGAGTATTTCCTGAAACCTGACAGATGAGTGAATGTTAGTTATGCTTCTGGAAGGATATTTATTTATGCACCTTCCGAAGTATGGCCAGGACACATCTCAAAGTTGTCAGATATTTCCCCTCTGTGAATATGAAGCAGCAGCTTCACTACCTTGTATTATACCCCAGAACCATATAGCTGTATAGGTTTCCACATGTTGGGCACTGAAACAAGAGCAAACCATTTTTAATGAATGGCTTGGTCCCAGGACCCAGACAGCACCAACAGTAAAACTAGGGTTCTCCACCAGGCAGAAAAGGTTCCCCACCCTGCAGATAAGACCCTGAGGGAAGGAGGAAACCAGGATGCAATCAAAAGACAGGCATTTATAGTTAACTAATTTGAGCTAACAAAAGCAAGTGCCTTCCCCTCCCTGGAATAGACTGAATATAATGCCTACTTTCTATGTTCACTCACTCCCAAAGTTTCCAGCTATGTTCTGAGGACAGACGACATGGTGGGACACAAGGACACAGTCCTTGACCATGTGAAGTTGACATTTTGGAAAGGGAGACTGATATTAAATACATATTTATTTAATATTTGTCAATTTCAATTATGATGAGTATCATTAAGAGGATAGATGAGATATAAATAGTGGTTAACATTTAAATGCTAAGTGCCACACATCAGGCCAGATGCATTATGTATAATAATAGTAAAAGCCACCATAACCCATAAGCCATTAATATAGGTTACCTCTTAAAGTGCTTTTCAGATATTAATTCATTTTATCCTTATTTTAAAATACTTGTGATGTACAGACTACTATTACCCCCGGTTTATATGTGAGAAAACAGAGGTATAAAGAGATTAATTTGCCAAAAGAAACACAGCCCCTAAGTGGCAGAGAAAGAGCCCAGGCCTTCTGGGCCCAGAGTCTATACCCTCTATGCTGCCTCTCAGAATACTACTTCTCATTAATCCTTGCAACTGGTAAGTACTATTGTTATTCTCATTTTCCAGATTGGACGCAAAAGCCAAATGTATGAGTGGCTTCTCTGAGTTGGCACAGTGGGAGGCAGTGGGGCAGGATGTGGCCACACTGTGCCTCCTGCCAGGCCTGAGAACTGCCTTCTGCAGAACCAACTTTCTAATGTCTTCCCCGGCCCTGTTCTTGCTCAGGTGTTCCTAAAGAGTGACCGCGTGGCCCGCATGGTGCAGAGTGGGGGCTGCTCCGCCAACGACTCGCGGGAGGTCTTCAAAAAGCACATTGAGAAGAGGGTGCGCAGCCTGCCTGAGATTGATGGCCTCAGCAAGGAGACAGTGCTGAGCTCCTGGATGGCCAAGTTTGATGCCATCTACCGTGGGGAAGAGGACCCCAGGAAGCAGCAGGCCCGGATGACAGCCAGTGCAGCCTCTGAGCTGATTCTGAGCAAAGAGCAACTCTATGAGATGTTCCAGAACATTCTTGGGATCAAGAAGTTCGAACATCAGCTCTTGTACAATGCCTGCCAGGTAAGTTGCCTATCGCCTGGCCACAGAGTGGTGAGTGAGCAGAAACACATTATGACTTTTGTGTGTCCTAGACACTGTCGCCTTCTTGGGCCATTTCTTGATTTTAAAAAATTAAAAAATTATATTTTATAACTGCATTGGTAAATGTTGAATATAATTGAGGCTAAAACAGGCTAGAATGTTTTTCTTCTTATTTTGAAAGAAATTAGAACATTTTTGTGAACCCCTATAAAGGCCTTGTACTATGCTTATAGTGTCTGAGATAAATTGGCCTTATGAATAAGGCCTAGCTCCCATGTATCAAAAATTCCAAAAAGATCAAAATAATGATTTTTTAATGACTGTTTTACCTTTAAAGCAGATGGTGTTTGCCACTTGAGGGGCTTGCAGTTCCTCAGCTAGGGCAAAAACTGGACTTAGCACCTGCTCATAAAGAGTAATTATTTAAAATCAAAAGTTTCCAGAAGGCCTGCAATATATTATACCCATATATCAGTCACATCATAAATTTCTGAGTAAATCTGAAGGGGATAGCTGAGGCTCTGCTTGGGCGCAGCCCAAACTGGGTTTCTATTTTCTCTGGATTGGTGGATGGGACAATGAGATACCCTAGATCTTCATTTATTGTGAACCTTTTTGTTATATTCACTTATTCATGTAACAAATATTTATTGGGTGCCCACTTTGCAGTCTCTGCAAATTTTAGTAATTGTCACTTGGGAGATTTGTTAAATGCACATTTCCAAGCCCAAACCCTAGAAATGCCGATTCTGCATTTTCAGGGCAGGGCCCAGGAGTACGCATTTTAAACAAAAGCCACCCTTCCCCCTTCCTGGTTATTTTGCTGCCCTTATTCTTCTAAGAGCCATTAGAGAAATTCAGCCATAACCTGGTTCTCCTGTGCCAACTCTGCCCCTACAGGAGTTTAAATGAAACACTCTAGTGTATTGGCTAAGATTTGTGCCTTGCTCAGAGTCAGACAAACTTATGTAAATCTTAATATGACTCCTCACTGGTTTTGTGGTCTTAGAGAAATGGTAAGCCTTTCATACATGAATGAACTTGGGATGAAATGGTTTTAAAGTTTCAATGAGTATAAGGTCCAGAGCAACACTGGGCACTTTATAAATGAAAACAGTTAAAATATATTATAGTCTATTGGAAGAGGCAAAAAGTCAAAAGACAGTATCATAACAGTACCATGAATGTTTCATGTAAGAACTACAGGATTTTAAGGCTTATATCTTTTTACTTCCATGGCTACCCATTAGTTCAAGGCACCCACATCTCTCACCTAAATGACCAGTATCTACCCAATTGGTAATACTGCCTCATCTCTTGCCCATGGTAATGCACTCACCAAACATAGATGCAGTGATATTCTTAAAACATAAATTAGATCATGCCAGTCCTGTGTCTAAAGCCTCCAATGGCATCTCTCACCCTTAGAAGGCATCCAACTCCTCACTAAGGCCTAAGGCAGTATGTGAACCAGCTCTGCTCACACTACTTTCCCTGCATGCTTACTACCAGGCCTTCTTTCCATTTCCCCAGCACATCAAATCCATTCTGGGCCTTTGCATTTGCTCTTCCCCCAGCTTTCAATGCTTTTTGCCAAGACCTCTGCATGACTGGAACAGCTTAAATGCCAAATTCTACAACAGGCCTTCCAAGACCACCCCATCCAAAGTTCTCCCTTGTCTCACACCTCACCAAGTCACTCCATGCCATACTCATGCTCTATTTCCATTCACTGTCTTAACCACTATTTTCCCTTTCTTGTTCATGCATTTTTACCTGTTTATTATCTGTCTCCCTCTTCTTGGTTATCCTTCATCAGAAGATTAGCCTCATTCGTCTTTGCCTTATTTGCTAGTATTTCCAATACATGAAACAATTCTTGCACATAGGGAGTGATCAGTAATTGTCTATTGAATTAATAAATGAATGATAGCAGGTTATTTTAACTGGTAATGAGGTCTTGTTGCTGTCAACCCTCACGGCTTACCCAGAACTTTCTGGATATTTTAGTAAGTAGAAATCTATTTAGCATTTCATAATATAATATATACATTACCTTTAAAGGCATTTCCTTCTAAGATACTTCAACCCAGAACACTGATCATTGACCCAAAAGTAGAAGGTTTCTTTGATGGGGTCAAGAAGTATTTTGAAATTCTGCAATAAACCTCAATATAAAATTAAATTTAATTGTTCTTTTTATTAGAAATATTACTGCATTCCTTGTGGCACTTTAAGAATGGGGTAAGCAAGTGGTACCATCTACCATGACCATAATCCCACTATCACTCCATCATCACCTTCTCTACCATAAGTAGATGGGTTGTCAGAATTTCATAAAGATTGGCAATCACCCATATGGGTGATATGTAAGATTCAAAATTGCAGAGATAGTCAAGCGTTTCTAAACCTAACAGGCAAAAATAATTACTCCATGGATTAACTTTTCTTGTTATTACAATAGTTTATTATGTGTATCTTCTGTTCTTACTTAAATGATAGCATCATTGGAATGATTCCATTGCTATTCCAGTTTTCCTTTTTCTTTTCTTTTTTTCCATTTAGGCATTTTATTTGTATATATGTATTACATGCCTAGAAAAAGAATCCCAGGATTTCCCCTCCTGTGTGTTTTCATCTTGTTTCTTCATGGTCCATGTTGCCCACTGAGTTATCAGTACAATGAAACCAAATTGCTGGGACAGAGGCAGGTTGTTCTGCCATTTTTCTAGGTCTTTGAGTTGCACATCAAATCTGGGGCTGATTACTCCACACTTGTTCAACCTGTCTGTGAGGTTCACAACAAACTTTGGAACACAGCCTGATAAGAACCTGGCTTTTGCCTCTCTGTTCAGCATTGTTGATACTCTTGAATGCATCGGCCAGGGCATTCATGCGCACCGTTTTGGCAGCACAGAAAGATGGCTGAAGGAGTACTATCCCATTTCTTATGTCAACACTTTTGAAGTTGTTGAAAAGGACTGCATGGCCAGATCATAGTTTACTGGTTTCCCCTAAAAAATGAATTAACTTGACTCATAATTTTAAATATTTTCCATGGGTTAGAAATAATACAATAACAAAAAAAATAATGTTATCTCTCCCAAAAATAATGACTATCCCCTTAGCTAAAAGAGTACTTCTTAGGACATGAATATTTAAGGCATTTAGTATAATATGCCATTCTCACATCTAAGTCTGATTATCATTAGTTCAGGGCTTTACATCAGTAGAAATTAAAACAGAGCATATGCAAATAGTTCACAAAAGAAAAATTTTAATAATTTTAAATATATGATTAATTTTATGTTCTATGTCTTTCGTAATCTTTGTTATATAAGTATACTGGCAAACAATAAAAGTATTTTAAAAGAAAGAACATTGATAATAATAATACATTACAAATGTTATAAAAATGAGTATTTTCAAAAGTTACCAATAGAATGATATATTATTTTAACCTTTCTGTAATCTGTTAATTTTTAGCAAAATGTCTTTATAAAGGGCAAGCCTATTGACCTAGCAGCTCTACCTCTAGGAATTTGTTATAAGTAAATGCAAAAGAGATGTGTACAAAAGTTAAATCCAGAGGTGTCATTGCAGCATTTTATATGGCAGTGAAAAATTGGAAGCAACTTTTAACTCCCAACAGGAGATTAATTGGATTTTGATTTAACCATAAATCAGCCAATAAAATAGTTGAAGAAGAAATCTTATCACATGGGAAAACATTTACTAGCTATTGCTAAATGGAAAATCAGGCTATGAAGCAGAGTATGAATGCATAATTTTATTTTTATGGTAAAAGTACAGAATGGATGAAAAACAAAATCTTAACTGCTTATCTTTAGGAGTAGTATCAATTGTTGACTTTTACTGTTTTTATTTGTGTTCTGTGTTTTCAATACTTTTGTCTCAACTATATAGGCATTTTGTAAATAGAAACAAATAGCAAAAATCTCAAGAAAGAAGCTATCAAAACAATGGGATAAGAAGAAAATTATCTTCTGCATTGTTTTCTATACTTCAGCCATTAATATACCACCTTCATGATTTTGTCATTTCCAAGTACTACCTGTATAATTACTTATTTAATATCTTTAATTTGGCCAACTCCTAACTCACTTTATAAACCTATGTTTATCTTTAGAAGTAATGTACATAAAGTCACATCTTTGAAGTATTAGGGTTTTTTCTGTAGTGAATTAAAGTGAAACATGACCAGGAAAATGAAACCTCCCCATCAGTTTACCTTCATATATCATCTACCCCACTAATGATGTGGGAGGCATGCCTGGGAGACCAGTTCCCTGACATATTGAGGCTGGTGAGCCCTCAGACGTCACTCCTGAAAATAGCCCCAAGCTGACCAGAACAGTTTCACATAAGTCTGAACTTCTCATGCCCTGCAATCAGCTTTCAGAAATTACAGATTCATTCGCTCAGTTTCTTATAGACTATGTTGAGCTCCTGCAGTTCTCTATAGAAGGGAAAATCACATGGCTTTCATTCTTATCCCCGTTAAATTGTTTTTCTGTTTTGTTTTGTATTTTCTGGACCTTTTTATGAGACAAAGCAATTCCTGGGTGCTTCTAAAACCAGATATTCTGCACATCACATTCTAGGGCAAGTGTGTCAAACTCATTTTTAGCTGGGGCCACATCAGCCTCCAAGTTGCCTTCAAAGGGTCGAATGTAAATTTAGGACTATACAAATGTAACTACTCATTAAAAGTTAAGCAAGCTGGGTAGAAACAAGGTGCTGGGCTGGATAAAACAAGGTGGAGGGCCATATTCAGCCCATGGGCCTTGTGTTTGCCACCTGCGTTCTTGGGGAAGCTGCCATCTCATTTCTAGGGCTGCTTCTGAAGGTTCTCATGATCTCTGTTAGGTTCTTGCAGTAACTGAAGTTTTCATCTCAAACAAAAAAGAGCAATTTTATCAGTTATCTACTAGTTGTTTATTGTAACATAAACTGTGTCTATCAAAACTTTAAATATCAAAGCCCTAGCTGGTAGCACAGTGGATAAGGTGCCAGCCTGCAAACCCAAAGGTCGCAGGTTCGATTCCCCAGCCAGGGCATATAACAAGGTTGCAAACCAGGTCTCCAGTCAGGTCTGTGGTTGGAGGCAGGTAAAAAGCAACCATACATTGATGTCTCTCTCCCTCTCTGCCTCTCTCCCTTCCCCTCTTTCTAAAAATAATGAAATAAAAATTTTAAAACAAACAAACAAAAAAATATATATACATATAGTACTCTTAAAAAAATCAAAGAGGCTTAACAAAAGTCTCCATATTTGAATGTGGGATTTTTAGTCTATTTGGCTTATTTAGGAATGCATAGTCCTATTTCATAAAAGAGATTGTGTATACTCAACATAATAATCAATGTAAAATAACTGGAAACTCATTACAAAATCAGTGCTATTTTTAATTTTCTAGACTGTAGGAGGAAGGAGTTAATGATGTTGCTATTTGGGCATTTGAGTTGAATTCTAAACCTAACTCAAAAAAAGTAGGATAACCTTTTGAGAATGGGTAGAATTACCTGGGAAATTAACTAAGGCTTTGTTGCCATCTGTATAAATTGCAGAGCAAATAACATAATAATGGTGATGATAATGATATATTTTTAAAGTTTTAAAAATGCATCATCATCTCTCCCCTTTCCCTTTAGTAGCCTCCAAAACTGGAGTTCATTTGATGCTCAGTTGTAAAGCATCTGCTACTTCCTACCCCTCTGCTTAACCATGTGAGTTATTCTTATTTGCTTCAGTATCAAATGTGTGAACATTTTTCTCTTAAAAACATCACTAACCCTGGCTGGTGGCACAGTGGATAAGGTGCCAGCCTGTGGACCCAAAGGTCACTGATCCAATTCCCCAGCCAGGGCACAGAACCAGGTTGCAAGCCAGGTTATGTGCAAGCCACATAACCAGGTCTGTAGCTGGAAGCAAGTGAAAGGCAACCAACCATACATTGATGTCTGTCTCCCTCTCTGCCTCTCTCCCTTCCCCTGTCTCTAAAAATAATAAATAAAATCTGTTTTAAAAAATCACTAAAGTGTATTTTAAAAGAAAGCAAGCCTATATCTCTGTATTTTCAAATGTACATAAACTTTCTTTAAGAAAGCCACCCAGCTAATTTCCAAAGGGAGTACCAGGAAATCAGTCATTTCCTTTTGTTTCCATACTGCACTTTGAGAATAGTGTTTTTTGGTTGCCCTGTTAATTGTCTCACCCATAGCTCCTCAAAACATCAGCCCTATGACCCTGACCTTCTGCTCAGCTGGTGTTTGTGCCTACAGGGCAACAGGGATAACATGCATATTCCACATAATAGAAGATGACAGTAATCTCTTCATTTATCATCTATGAATTTTTAGAGATCTTTCACAGAATCTGAAAGACTTCACTAGAGACACATGGGGATATAATTTCCCAATCCACAAGTACCTTTGCATTTTTAAAATTGAATTCCTCATCATTATTGAACTACTCATTTTCTTAACATTTTATTTTCTTTCCTCTAATCCATCATCACTATGACCTTAATGACGTAATTGTCTTATTACAATGCTAGCTTCCTTTGACCTGATTAGCACTTGGCAACTTTTCAGATAGTTTATTAGACTCTGAAGAGAAACCATTAATTATCAGGTTTTTAGCTGTGTCCCAGATTACTAGGTTATATCCATCCCTCATTATAGAATCTTTAGTTGAAAAGTTTCTAGTAGCTCTGTTGACTGATTTTGTTTCTTGAGTCAGTCTGTGTTTCCTAATCACTTTTCTTAGCCCTCTAAAACCAATGCAGTTCTTTGCATATAATGATCTTCCAATAAACACATTACTGAAAAAATGTTTTAAAATCTGAGGGGGTGGCCCTGGCTGGTGGTTAAGTGGATAAGGCACCGGCCTGTAATCTTGAAGGCCGCTGGTTCAATTCCCCAGCCAGGGCACATAACCAGGGCACATAAGCAAGCCAAGCTTCCAGCCAGTTCTGTATCTGGAGGCAGGTGAAAGGCAACCATACATGGATGTCTCTCTCCCTCTCTGCCTCTCTCCCTTTCCCTCTCTCTAAAAAAATATAAATAAAATCTTTAAAAAAAAAATCTGAGGGGGGTGGCAATGACAGTGTTAAATTAACACTTTAACTTAACAACCTTTCATTATTTATAAATTTACCCATTCATTTCACACATATTTTACTACTTTGTACTAGGTACCTAATGTCAGATATTGGGGTCTAAGCCTTAACTTTCATACTTTGTCACAGAGTAGCCCATGATCTGGCTTCTGACCATCTATCTTTCTCTTTACTAACCACAACACACACCCCAATGACTTTATAGATTTTGTCCAGCTTACTGAATTTGTATTTGTTGTATTGTATCATATTTGTCATAAGAAATGGCCACAAACTTAATGGCTTAGAAGAATACCCATTTATCATATGACAGTTTTTTAGGGACTCAGAAAGCAGAAGCTAGAAAATTGATTCTGTCTGGGCTGCATTCTCATCTGTAGGCTCAGAAAGGAAGGATCCACTTAAGCTCCATCCTATTGTTGGCACAACTCAAATCCTTTTAGCTATAGAATTCTTCAAAGCCAGAAAAAGAGGGAGGGAGGGAGGGACAGAGAGAGAGAAAGGAGAGAGAGAGAGAGAGAGAGAGAGAGTCTATCAGATTCACTGGTGTCTCAAGTCTCTGATTCCTAGATCCTCTTTTAAAAGGATCATCTGATAAAGTCAGAGCCATGCAGAATAAGTACCTTTTGTATTAAAGTCAACAGATCTGGGACTTTAATTACATCTGCAAAATCGCTTCACTCTTGTCATTCCTACACTGTTGATTAGACATAAGACATGGGCTCCACCTACACTCAAGTAGGAGGAACTATATAATAAATTATGACTCGCTGGTTATTATCTTAGGGTTTCTTCCACAAGTGTTTTTCCCCCATCCTGATGTTATGATGTTCTTTATATGGCTGATGTTATGATGTTCTTTATATGGCTGACTTCTTCAAGTATCAATTTAAATGTATCCTTTTTAGAGAAGTTCTTTTTCATCATTCTGCCTAAAGTGGACTTCTCCTTGTTTATTTGTTTTGTGACAGTGCCCTTTTTATTGCCATCATAAAACTTTATATAATATGAAATTATCTTGCATATTATATTACCTATTCATTCTCTTATTGTCTATCTCCCTTACCCCAACCCAACTATCTATTTAAGAGAAAGACTATGTCTGTTGCATTCAGTACTATATGGCACTTAGCACAAACTTGACACAAAATAGATATTCAACTAAATGGTGACTAAATCAGTAAATGCAGAGACCAAGGTATTTATGGCCTCCTGAAGCTGAAATGCCTACATTCCACAGAAGTGTATGTTGTTGGACTGTGTTTTTCTGGTGAAGTAAAGTGCAGCAATGGAACAGCATGTCAACCTAAGGTCTGAATCAACCTGTTAATACTCTCCTATATTATAGTGTGGATTTCACCTGAGGTTTACAGTATGCCTTCAGCCATAAGTTTTCCCTCTAGTTACACTCAACTTGTTTCTCCCAAAGCAGGGTTGAAGTAATTAAATCTTTGTGGGAACCCCCAACCCACAGAGACCCCCTGGTGCCTTGGATTAAATGAATACTTCCCAGGCAGCTTGTGCTAGTGGGGATAAGGAGGGCTAGTGGCTCAGGACCAAAAGCTCCGTTAGCTGTTCCCAAAGATCTTTTATTGAAAGTGATAAACTTCAAGGCATGTAGCTTGTCAATCAATGCTAAACAATGCTAATTACAGGAAAGCAGGTATTCTTCAGGAACAACAAGTGAAGGAGCACCAAGATTTCACTCAGGTCAGGATGTGCATTCAAATTTTTAAAACTTCTGCTGTTGATACAACATAAGATTAAGCAAGGTAAGAGAACAGGCCTGACTTCGAAGGGTCTAAGGTATGTTCTCATGGTCCCATTTCCACTGGGGCCCACTGGCTATAGCATGGAGGCACATATGCACCCAGCTTTTCCAGTTTTCTGGCCAGGTCTTATAGGCTTCACCTGGCCTGCATGAGGCTCCAAGCCTCGACACTTTCCCAGGGGAACTCCAACAAATCTTGTCTTTCCAAAGTCACACACAGCCTCTAACAGTTATTAGACATTTGATGGACTGCTGGTTTTCAGGGGCTTTGCTTGCCAAATGTTCCTCAATTTTTGCTTTCTTAGAATGTGGAAAGAGGTCAAGATGCATATATCCCATGAACATGTTTTCTTCTGTTATGAGAAATGAAATTGAAGGACATTAAAGATGTGGAGGGCACAGGTCCAGAGAGCAATATTTCATTTCCTAGAGCAACAATTCTCTGAAGGCCTTATCCTGATTTTTTATGACCAAAAAATTATTTTGTATAAATTTTTCCTAGACCACATGGCCAGATATTTCTATCTGACTGCACCTGCACTATTGAAAGATTAACTGCAATGGAAAGTTGAAATTGAAAGACAGTAGGTATCTTGCATCTAAGGAACACATAATTAGGTATTTTCTAAACAGCCTTCAAAACTGCTATGGACATTTTAGCAATCTTTTCCCTTTATTGCCAAAATGGAATCATCAATATGTTCTTTTATTCAAAGTCCATGCACAAGAATTGAACTGCAAAATTGTAATCAAAGGTTTTAAAGAGGTGTGCTTTCAGAAAACATCATACAGAAATATTATTTTCTATACTTGCCCCCTTTCACTAAATGATTGGAGCTGTTGTAAGCCATCTAACACAGCTTTGCAAATAGATCTTTTACAAGCTTGGGGACATGTTTCAGCCACTCAGACACCACATTAGTAATGATTTAAATTTACTTTCTTCTACCAACATGTGGCACTTTCTTGCTTCTTCAGGGCTTCAGACCTTGGTAATGGGATGTAGTCTACTGATTAAATTTTGTTGTTAACCTTTTTTGTTTTAGCCTTTTCTGAAAATAAGCATAAGCCACCCTAGCTCCCTTTTCTGCCTGACTAGTATAGTGATCAGTTCTGCATGGACTTTTCATCAGGGGGACTCTGTGACCCATGTTCTGACCTCAAGTTTAAACAATAATAATGTCCACCAAATGGGAGCATTTACTATGTGCCAGAAACTAAGCCTAATACTTTACATATATTATCATACTTAATCCTTATAATAAATTTGCAAACTAGATATTTTACCCACATTTTAATAAGGAACAAAAAATGCGAGAGAAAAGCTAAACAATTTTTCCAAGGTCAAACAACCAGTCAGCAGCAAAAATCAACATCTGACTCAAGATTGTATAACTCTAAACTAAGCTCTTCAGTTCAATTGTTGAAAATTGTAGTGATTTTTTTATTGATATAGGAAGTTCTATAGAGTAAGTAGTTTTATTGATCCTGCCTATACTCCAGGAATGTGTGCATATTACAAAATCTTCTTAAAGTCCCTTTTATATAGCCTGCTCCTGCTTTCCCTAAAATTTATTGGGGTAAAAGATAGGTCAGCAAAGGACTCAATTCTGTGTATTAACTAATTATGATTTTAAATGAATGTTACTTCACTCAATGGAGACCAATTAGATTTGCATTCAATTCAGTCATTTAGGTTCTTTCATATAAGCACATGTCTTTTCTGATTTAATTTTTGAAAACATGTAAAGCCTTACAGTGTTCAGAGGATGGGTAAAGATAGGAAACGCCCATCTTTCCTGTCTTGCCCTTGCCAGTGTGTGACTGAAATAACTGGCTGACTTGAAAAAGTGGCTACTTAAGTGTTTTACAACATGAGTGCCTTCCTGGCAGGGTTCAGTGGCCCAGAATTAAAACAAAGTTGCTCTCTGGAGAAAGAACACCCACAAAAGCACACATGAAAATTCAAATTACTATGGTTTGAAATGAAGAATTAAACCAGTGTGGTAAATATTTTAAGTTTTGTGGTTCCTACAGTGTTTGTAGCATCTACCTAAATCTATTCTTGTAATGAAAGCAACCCTAGACAATATATAAAGAACGGGCATGTCTGTGTTTCAGTAAAACTTTATTTACAAAACAGGCAGCTAGCAAAAATCTGACCTAAGGGCTGCTGTATATCAACCCCTGAATTAAGTGAATATCACTTTATAACAGAAAGAAATTTTTACTTTCAAGAAAACCCCTATAGATATAAGATGCTACCTTTTCAATCCAAAAGGTTTTACCATAAAACTTAGCCCATCCAATCTGTGAAGAGTGGGAAGTGGCGACTGTTTACAATGTTGGAACTGAAGGCCATCATTATACAACACTGAAGCCAAGTATGTTCTGTCAGATTCTTAATATACTTAGATTAGTTGCAGCACTGTAAATCTTGGACAAGGCACTTAACAAGTGTCAGTATGATTGTTCAGAAAATGAGAATAATAACAGATTGTGCTTTACAGCATTTATTATGAGACTGTGATAAGTTAATGAATAAATCACATAGTGCCATACTTGGCATATACACATTTTTTAAAATATAAGCAATTATCATCATTTATATTACTGTTACTTGAGCCAACACTTGGTCCATGATTAAGAATTTACCAAGTGCTGGTTTCTATAGAATTTCACAGCTAAAAACTTCAGCATCGTTATAATTTAACTCTAGTATCATACAGAAACTAAACATTGAACATCAGTGGTAGAAAATAGGACTCTAAAGTTGCAGATGTTTTTACATTTGCATTCTGACTCAACTACTTACTCTGTGCTTATATGCCAGTCAGTTAACCTCCCTGAGCCTCACTTTTTGTATATACAAAATTGGAATAATGATAATTCCCACCTAATAAGATAGTTGGTGCTAGTTAGTATTAACCATCACTGACTAATCGAATGCCCATGTTTTGGGAAAATTCCATTCTGTTGAATAATAATGTTTAGGATTGGGTTCATTCTCTGGAATCATTCTTGAAATCAAATAATTAACTTGTGCTAGGAGAAAATCTTATCTTCAAGACGTTGGCAATGTAAGTTTGAAGAAGCCAAATTAATGTGTAATCAAGAGCCATCCACAATACAATCCATATACTGTATAACATAGTAGATAGCTGTAATGTATAAGGGTAGAATAATATGGTAGAGATATGTTTATAGACACATCTGGGTACGAATCTAGGCTCAGTTACTTACTATCTGTTTAACATTTAGCAAATTTATTAGCTCTTCTATAAAATATAGATGTTAATATCTACCAGGTAGAAATAAGAGCCTGTCACTAGAGATTCAGTAAACATAGCCTGAATTGGTCATAGCAGTTAGTGGCGATGGTGATGGGGACCATAGGAGTGTCCCCATCTTCAACCACTGAAGGACTTTGGAAGTTCAGATAACAATGGGGTTTGATTGGTCAGTAAGTCTCTCCATAGTGGAGGTTCTAGTTGAGCTGGGGTTAAATGTTGAAGAGGCAGTTTAAGCTGTGTGAAGATAGATTATCTGAGATGTCTGGTATCTTCTTTTCCAAGTGATGAAATAGAGTAGGAAGAAATTATATCATAAAAGATGTTGATGAAATAACTGGTACAGATGTTTTACTCATCTGTATTAGAATGAAACACCCTGGCATGGCTCACAGTGCACTGAGTAAGCTTATCGACCACTTGATTTTGGGCTTAGCCATCACATTCACAAACTATACCAAAAAATTCAGGAAGAGGGAAGACTCCCAAACTCATTCTATGAGGCCAATATTATTCTAATCCCAAAACCAGGGCAAGACACAACTAAGAAAGAAAGCTACAGGCCAATATCTCTAATGAACATAGATGCTAAAATTCTCAACAAAATATTGGCCAATCGGATTCAGCAGTATATTACAAAGAT
>PVIW01011695.1:17499-36207 GCA_004026585.1 Noctilio leporinus | reverse complement strand
AAATAAAAAAAAAAAAAAAAAAAAACTGAGAGGCCCAACCTCAGGCTACCTGACTTTGAATTCCAACACAATGCCTCACTAGATTTGAGGAAGATACTTGAGCTGTTGTACTTCTTTTTTCTCATCCGTTAAAAGAAGTGGGTGGGTCCAGGCTGGTGACCCCGGCCTGCAAACCCAAATGTCACTGGTTTGACTTCCAGCTAGGAAGGACATAACCAGATTGCAAGCCAGGTCTCCAGCCAGGTCTGTAGCTGAAGGTAGGTGAAAGGCAACTGTACATTGATGTTTCTGCTCCTTTCTTTCTCCCTCCCTGCCCTTCTCTCTAATGAATAAAAAATCTTTAAAAAATAAGTATATAAATAAATACCTTACATTTAAAAAAAGAATACGAAGGGGGTAGCCAAAATAATCCTACCTGGTCTTGTCGTTTTGAGGATTGAATCACTTAAGGGGAAGAGTGGTATAGTGGTTTAGAGCATGGAGGCTGAAACCAGATAATCTGGGTTTCCTGGTTCTACTTAACTACTTCCCAGCTGTGTGACATTAGGCAAATTACTTAACCTTTCTGTGCCTGAGTTTCCCAGTCTGTCACATAAGGAAAATATTAGTACCTACCCACTGAGGTTGTGATGATTAAATGAGCTGTAAAATTCTTTAAAAGGTACTTGGCACATAGTCAATGCTATTTAAAGATAGTGATTAAAATTATTATGTTTAGATCTTAATACATTGTTTGCTCCATTATTTGAACTGCATTTTAAATTTTTCATAGCATATTTATATAAAATACCTTCTTTGATTCCAATAACATACCTATGAGGTTGAATTTACAAAGATAGTATCACCATTTTATAGATGAGAAAATAAAGACAGAGAGGAATTAGATAACCTGTCCATGAAAACTCATAAAATTTAAGGATGCTACTTTGATGCCTCACATAATCAAGTAGTGAGAGATCATGGAATTTTTTTAATATAACTGTTTCTGTCTGAGTTATCTTTATAGTCCTAGAAAGCTATAACCATTTAATAAAATGTTAAGAATATTGACTTTGCAATCAACAGAACTAAGTTTCAGTCCATCTTATTGTAGCTCTTTGACCTAGGGCAAGCTGAATAGTCTGTTTCTACTCATGTACAGCAGCATCCCTCCCTTTCCAGGTCCTTTTCTGGTTAAGTAAGATAGTGTATACGAGGTGTCCAGCATGTGGCAAGCACTAAATGAATGATAGCTGTTACCAGCTTGGAATTGTTATCACATCTTTGGAAACTGAATCCTGTGAATGTGCCTCAAAACATAATAGAATCCTGTTTCCATGTATTTTCATCACAGAGACATGCGCTGGAACAAGGGAACAATTTTAAAAGCATCTGTGGACTATATCCGAAAGCTGCAACGAGAACAGCAGCGTGCCAAAGAGCTCGAAAACCGTCAGAAGAAACTGGAGCATGCAAACCGGCATTTGTTGCTCAGAATACAGGTACAGGGCACGTGTTCTGCAAAGTTTACTGTGTATTCCTGACTTATGAGGGGGAGAAGAAAGGATATAAGGAGCCATGAGGGAGTTCACTTACATGATCCTAAGACAGTTGATTTTCATTATTTGTGGATTCCCTGTTTGAATCTGCCCACTCAAAAAAAATTTGTAATTCAAATCAATTTTTGTGGCACTTTTGTGGTCACTCCTGGACACATGCAGAACAGCAAACATGAGTTGCCTGACCACTTGTTTTCTGCTCAGGTGGAACAAGGCAAGGCTCTGCCCTCTTCTTTCAACTCCTGCTGTGAACTGTCGTCCTTTTTGCAATATGTTTAGTGCCATGTTTTTCATTTTTGTGGTTTTTGTCATGATTTTGCTGTTCACAGTAGCCTCTAAGTATCATGCTGAAGTGTTGACAAGTTTCCAAGCACCGAGGGCTGTGATGTGTCGTATGGAGTTAAGTTTCATTCAGATATAAGTTGCAGTGCTGTTGGCTATAAATTCAATGTTAACAAATCAGCATTATATGTTAAATAATAAGGTGTATTTAAGCAGAACTACATGAAAGAAGGCTGTATGATGAAAATGTAACCAGAGGCTTGCAGAAACCCAACCTTGCATTTTTCCTGGTTGTAATGGTTCAGTATTCATTATTCAGTGTTCACAATGACTTTATAGAACATACTGCCTCAGTCCATTTGTGCTGCTATGACAAAAATACCATAGACTGGTGGCTTACACAGCTAACATTTATTTCTCACAGTTCTGGAGGCTGGGAAGTCTCAGGTTAAGGCACCAGCAGATTTAGAGGGTGACAAGGGCTTGCTTCTTAGTTCAGAGACAGCCATCTTCTTGCTGTGTCCTACCTGAAGGAAGAGGTAAGAGAGCTCGCTGGAGTATTTTTTATAAGGTCATTAATCCCATCCATGAGGGCTCCATTCTCATTACCTAAGCACTTCCCAAAGCTCTGTCTCCAACTACCATCAAAATAGGGAATTAAGTTTCAACATATAAGTTTGGGGGACATATACATTTAGTTATAGCAGTAATTACTGAGAATTGACTATAGTTGTTAAATATAAAGATTCCTTAGTATTAGGAGGAACCTCCTAGGAATTAGGAGGTTCATGATCAAAACTCATGTTTATAGGGAACTTGAAGACACACAGAGAATCTTATCATCAAGATAATAAATTTAAGAAATAGTACAGAAAGTGAAATTATACAATGTGCATCTTTTATACTAGCCTTATGTTTTTAGTGGGAGAAATACTTATTTTAATAATACATAGAAATTGATCTGTCATATTATTTAGTAAGTGTGTGTACCAGTATAAGCATGGAATGGGGATCCCTCTTTAGTATCAGCTCCTGGTACTTCTTCAGGCATTAGACCTCTTACGCTGATTGCAAAGGTACAACCACCTCTGAAACTATCTTGAAAAAGATAAAAACTGAGACTCCTAATGACTAAAGGAGTTTTAAGAGTATTTTAAATTTATTAGCCGACTTTGAATTCAGCCCACCAGTAAGAGTCACTGATACAAAACCTTTTTCTGGAGTTAATGGACCTATCTCTTACCAGATTTTGCAGTAAAGCAGTGGTTACATTTCAGGTTTCCAAGGCAACTACTTAGGTAATGGCAATGCAAGGTGTGACGCCTTAGAGACCAGCATGTTTCCTTTAGTGGTGTGAGCCCCAGACACTGGACAGATTTATCAGAGTAATTCATTGATAAAAAAGGTCTCTGATCTTTTTAACATCCCACAACATAATTGGCATTTCTAGATGTTACATTTTTCATTTCAGTGCAGTGATCTTCACCTGTGGGGCAGGGAGGTGAAGACAGTTGTGCATTTTAGAATCTTACTGGTAAAGTAGGTGTCAGCTGTAATTTAAAAATCCTCCTTCCCTTCTCTCACTTTCATTTGGCTTTTGTTGCTTGTTCCATGTCCTCTTCTTCAGCTACAGGTCTTCCATCTGTTGACCTTAGTATATCAGTTTATAAAAACAGCTTGTTATTTCCTTATTCAAATATTAAAATACAATAATTGTTTTGAAAGAGTGCTTAGATTTTGTTTTAAGGTTCCAAATATGTCTGTTTGTGTGAAATTACGAACTTTGTAAAATATGTGAATTGGAAATTTCATGGTGGCAATGTCTTGGGTTTTCTCCATGGCCCTGTGCGGCGGCCTTCAGAACTTGTGTGTGTCGTGGATACATACTAATTAGGAAAGTTCTGCAGTGCTATGAGCCTGAGGTCTCCAGTTGAGATGTATCACATTATTTAGAACTCTAAGTCAGATGATAAATATTTTAAATTAAATAACAGAAAAGAGTAAGATATTTACTTCTCTTAATTAAACTTTATTTACTTTTTTTTTTTTAAGACAAACACATGTGTGGGGGTGCTGTTTTTACTAGCACGTTGGTTTAGATTTATGAGGGTGGATGTTCTCATCTTCAACCTAAGGGCTTCCTTTCATTTTCATTTTAAGTGATGCATGCACAAATTTTCACAGAAGAAAAAGCAGAAGGCCTGAATATCATTGAACTCCCATTTTATTAAATAGCCCAGGGCTTTAAAATGATGCCTGAGAGACTTGTGTTTCTACAGATTCTGTGACATCTCAAGGCCCCCATCTGTTCCTTGTATTTCATACCAAGAAATCCTCCAAGTCAAACAACCTTTAATATAAACTGAACATGACTTTTCCGGAACACGGATTTCTAGGCTGTGGGCAGAGGTTGGGAGGCTATGTTATGTTGGAAACTCGCTTCCCGGTCTGATGAGGCAAGGTTCTTGCTTCAAATTTATGTTCTGTTGTATTATTGTATCACAAACATAGAAATGTAATAGGACCCTTGGGGGCTTCTCAGTTTTAATGGGCCCATTTTTGCTCACCACCAGGAATAACTCTTAGTAACAGAATTTGGTGGAAGAGAAAGGTATTTAGTTTATTTGAAGGTTATACAAATTTATATTAACGGTGCAATTCTGTTGTTAAACTCCGCTTCCTTTAAAAATACCCAAAATATACAGTCCTGCTAGATTAGGCCATTTTTAAAATAGACAAGCAAGAGGTACCGTCTTTCAGAAACACAGAAGTTCACAGCTTAGCATTCCATTTATAAATTCAAAGTTCCCAGCAACTACTGTACCCAATTAGGGGAGGATCTTGCACATAATTCCCCCTCTTATACCACAGGTAATTACCTATCTCTGTGCAAGCTGCATGTCTCCCTTCCCCCTTTTACCTGCCCCCTCCCAAACCAGGTGATTCCTTTCCTCAGGCAGTGTGTCTGTCTACAGGCCTATCTGGGGGATGGGGGAGAGAGAGAGAGAGATTGATGGCTGCTGCCCTATTTTTAAATCCCCATTGACATAGTGGGTACAGTAAACAGCCCTGACCACTGACAAAATTTTGCTTAGCACTGTAAGCCTTTTGCCACTATCCTGTGGGTAAAGCCCCTCCTATTTTCTTGGCATATAAAGGACAAAGGCTAGTCCACTGAGCCTCACTCCACTCCCCATTTCCAAACTACAAAGAGTAGGGGATTTTGGCTTTCTCCCTGCTCTGTAACAGAAAGAATAGCATTCACATATGGAAGTAAAATGAGCATTGGGGAGTCTAATGGGGTCTCTAGGGGTCACTTTGGGAGGGTACAGTGATACTTGATAAGGGAGGAGGAAGGCGCCCACTTGGAAGACATTTTGAAATAAGGTACTAGAGTCTCTGAGGCAGGAATTCAATTAGGCAGCTCAGGTTGCCATAACAAACACCACATACCAGGCAGCTTAAACAACAGAAATTTAATTTCTCACAATTCTCTGAAGGCTGGAAATGCAGTATTAGGTGTCTACAAGGTGGTTCCTTCTGGAACCAGTTTCCTTGGCTTGCAGACAGCCACCACCTTCTCCCTGTGTTTCCACACTGTCATCCCTCTGTGTGTATCATTCCTAAAATCCTCCTCTTATAAAGATACCAGTCCTTTTGGGTATTGGATTAGGGCCACCCTAATAATCTCATTTTAATTTCCTCTTTAAAGACAATATCTCCAAATACAATCACATTTTGAGGTACTCTACTGGAGCTTAGGATTTCAACATGAAATGTGAAGAAAGTTTAGGAAAGAATTACTCATACAGAAGGACATTTTTCTAGAATTAAAAATAATTTCCATTTCTCAGGGTAAGATGGGTTAAATGATGCTTCTCAAAATTTAATTACTTGTGTTGAACCTTTACAACTTTTTCCATTACTACCCAGACTTTTTTAGTTCATACAGCCCTTAGTGTCTTAGTTACTTTTTCACTCTATTTCTTGACCAATGGAAATACCTACCATTTCTGTGAGGCCCTAAAAACTTAGTAGCCATTTGAAAATATAAATTAAAGGAGAAAATAACAATTGTATGTTAATGTAAAATAACCACATTACTTACTAATGGGATGTGTGCCTGAATATTGGAATCAGTTTGGACACTGCCACTTTGCTTTTTATTGCACATTGGTTTTCATACAGTACTTGCTGTTTATCAAAGTAACCTTCCCAATTTTGTCTTTGCAATGATAAGATGCAATAAAAGAGTGCATAGGACAATGAAATGTTGAAACTATAAAATACCTTGAGTTTGATGGTTCTCACAGTTGTATCACCATTTTCCTTGAAACATTTAAATATCCCCAGGGCTCTGTGAGTTCTTTGGAGCAACCTTGGATGCCTGAGTGCATAGTTTAGGGACCAAAGAACAATATTTTCTTCTTCTTTTTTTTTTTAACTTGAAATAGTTCATTTGTATTGTATGTAAATTATAGCTCAGTGAAATTCTTTTTTTAAAAATGATGTGGGTTAATTAGATCTGCTGGTTTACTAGCTCTGTGACAGACATTAACCAGTTTTCATTTTCGCACATGTACACTCATACACATTTTATTTTATTTTTTTTAAGATTTAAAAATTATTTTTAGAGAGAGGGGAAGGGAGGGAGGAACAGAGGAAGAGAAACATCAGCGTATGGCTGCCTTTCTCATGCCTCTAGCTGGAGACCTGGCTGGAGACCTGGCTTACAGCCCAAGCACATGCCCTGACTGGGAATCAAACTGATGACCCTGTGGTTTGTAGGCCACCACTCAATCCACTGAGCCACACCAACCAGGGCCAACAATACTTTCTTTTAATGGGCTTACATTTTGAAATTTTATTTTGATATTTTTTAACTTACTCTCATTGTGAACGTTAATATCTATGAGAAGACTGTCTCTATTATTAATACATAATTAAATCCATATACCACCTGAAAAAAAATTTCATTTACCACAGTGGTGCTAATATTCTACTTAAAAAATATGGCATTTATTAATTTAAGAGAGTAAAATATTTTAATATACTGTTTTCTTTCTGTGTTTTTTAAATAGACTTTATTCTTTGTAACAGTTTTAGGTTTACTGAGCTGAAGATATATAATACCTCCTGCCCCCCACACACACAACACAAACATACACACACACACACACACACAGCCTCTCTGACAGTCCACATCCCCAGCCAATGTGGAACATTTGTTACAATTGATGAACCTGCATTGATATATCATTACCATTACAAATCAGTACACTTTCATTAGGATTTCCTCTTGGGTTTATATTATATTATCCTGTGAGCTTGGGCAAATGTGTAATGACATGGATCCATCTAGTATCACTGCCCTGAAACCCTCTGTGCTTCATCTGTCAGTGTCTAATTTTTCACTTTTCTTTTAGGAACTTGAAATGCAGGCTCGAGCTCATGGACTTTCCCTTATTCCATCCACTGGTCTCTGCTCTCCAGATTTGGTGAACCGGATCATCAAGCAAGAACCCGCTCTTGAGAACTGCAGCCAAGACCTCCTTCAGCATCCCTCAGACCTAACTTGTACAACAACCCTCGATCTCACTGACGGCACCATCACCTTCAACAACAACCTCGGAACCGGAGCTGGGAGCAGCCAAGCTTATAGTGTCCCCACGAAAATGGGTTCTAAACTAGAAGACATCCTGATGGATGATACTCTTTCTCCTGTTGGTGTAACTGACCCACTTCTTTCGTCAGTGTCCCCAGGAGCTTCCAAAACTAGCAGCCGGAGGAGCAGCATGAGCATGGAGGAACCCGAGCATGCGTGTTAGCGAAGCCTCCCTGCTCAGTGTTCCAACTGCTGCGTCTTTCCTGATTAGTAGATTTAATAACAGACCTGAGGGGTTGTCTTGATAATTTCCCTTTAATATGAATTTTTTCATGCTTTATCAATAGCCCAGGATATATTTTATTTTTAGAATTTTGTGAAACAGACTTATATATTCTATTTTACAACTACAAATGCCTCCAAAGTATTGTACAATAAGTGTACAGTATCTGTGAACTGAATTCACCCCGGATGTTAGCTTTCTGAGCAAGAGGATTTTGCATCAGAGAAATCTCTGTCCATTCTTATTCACAGAAAACAGGTTGGAGCTTTGTATGTCTGTGACTTCCTTGGAAATTAAATATAAAGTTCAATCAGAAGAATATAAAAAGCAACCAAAAAAGAGAAGGAGACAGACAGGCAGACAGAGAGGCAGGCAGACAAAGAAGAAAAGAAGAAATTCAGACTGACCTTTTCCATTTCGTAAATGTGTTCATTGGTACTGCCTTAAAGATACAGTACCCTCTAGCATTAGTCTTTATACTAGAGACTATTTAAAGAAATACCATATTCTGCAAAAGAAAAAAATACAACCATTTTCAGGAGGATTGTCTGGTGAAAAAAATAACTGATACATTACTTACCACTGAAATTGCAGAGAGACAAACCAGGGCTCTGAAATTTGGGGTCAAATCTTCACTCTCTGCTGCTATAATTTTCCTCATCAATGAGTATGATTCAATTTTTCACAAGATATGCTTTTTTTTAAAATGACAGTCTCCTCTGAAAGTAAAATATTGAGGAGCACTGAATGTTTTACTTTTTTTTTCCTTCAATTTTGCTTTTGATAAGGAAACCAAACTGGGCACATTTCTAATTGGCTTTACTATTTTTATTTTTAAATTATGTTTTACTGTTCATTTGATTTGTACAGTTCCTTATTATCATTGTTCTTTTCAATATGTTTGTATTAATTTGTAAGAATATGCATCTTAAAATGGCAAGTTTTCAATATTTTTACAATTCACTGGTGGTTTTCTGCATACTTTGTACACACATGAAAGAAAACTTTTATGCAAGGTCTTGTGTTTAAAGAGAGCTTTGCGAATATTTTGTATATTACAGTCTCACTCCGAACTGTTTTTCCACACATTTAAGATGTAGTGTTAATAGGTAAAACAGCTTTCTAGGGAGAGTAAACTTACATATTTATTTTTAGTGATACAAAAATAGCAATATTCTTGGCGACTGGTAACCATAGCATTAATACATCCATTATGGTCATTTATGTAAGAGGTTTATTTCAGCAAAGTTGCTGAATTTATTTAAAGAGAAATACTGTATTGGCCAATTATTGGTACTTGATAACAGTGTTTAACAAGCAGCAATATTGTAAAGGTAGTCTCAGTGCATTATCTTTTTGTGTAGTCCTATGCAATAAGAGCAGTGTTACATGTATTCTATCAGGCCTACATGTTTTATACAGATGACATGTGTTAAGAGCCAGGCTGTTGAATGGAATTTCTCAGATGCAGCCTATAATTGAATAGCAATTGTCATAAAGCTTATCCATTCAGAATGAAGTGCCTTAAATATAGCAGTAGTCTTTTTTTGGACTAGCACTGACTGAAGTGTACTATAGGAGAAAATTTCAAGATGATATCTGTAGTCAAGAGGAACATGTAGCATGGTGCCTATGTAGACAATATAAGAGCTTCCAATTCTTCTTCAGATATTTTTAATATTAAATATATTTTAGTGCCAACTTCTTTCATCAGGAAACCTTATTCAGGAGGTTTTTGGTTTTTTTTTTTTTTTTAAAGAAAATGAGTTTAAATGTCAAACATGAATTGGTTATGGGTGTTGGAGGGGTTCAGAGAGAAGGAGTGATTGAATTTACTGCATACATAGTTCCCATGCACGTTGGGCAATGAGAATCCTTGGAAATTTGAGGATGCTATCAGTTTTATAGCTTTATTACTTAAGGGGGTAGGGAATATCAGTTCCCATTCTTTCAGCCTCCTTAATTGTATAGTTAACTCTTTTCCTACAATAGTGATGCAGGTGTGCATGAAAAGCTAATTTTACCATAGTGTTCATTGATACAATCATAGCATTGTCTATTTTTCTCTTCATATTTATACAGGAAAAGGGGAGCTGGGTACGAAAGTTGAAGATTGCAATGGTATGATGCTAGTTTTCTCTTAACTGATTTTCAGGGTTCTTAAAAATAAAGCATGACTGACTAATCAAGGCCCAGGGAATTTGACCAGGTTTAAGTGACAGTATAGAAAGCTCTGTGGAGAGAAAGCATGGCAACTCAAGCCACTATTCTGGTTCTCGCAACTTCTTAGCTCACCATTGCCTGCTTTCTCAACCCCTTCTTAAGAGGCAGTTCTAGGAGTGGCAGGTGAGTATGCCCAGGAGAATGTTGCAGCTTTGGGGGTGGTTTTATTTATTTCTTTTTTGCCAAATAGAGTGTGGATTTGTTTTAAAGACTAGTTAAACCAAGAAGTGGTGGTTTGGGCTTACCTTCTGTGATGAGTAAATGATCCACACCACTCCCCCATCCTTGGGTGCCAAATTATGACTTGAGATTGGGCCTCCATCTGGAGAGACTAAGATGCCAAACTTATCCACCTGCCTCTGGGTAAGGTAATGGAAATACCAAACCTTCTGATTTTGCCAAAAACTCTTCAACCAACCTGTCATACATAGGATGACAGAGTTCTTTCTGGTTGTTTTTTAAAAATAAAGCAATAAGAACAAATGAAATACATAGGAAGTTAAAATATACAAAATAAAGCACAAAGGAATGCACTTAATATTTTTTAAATGCACTGGGGAAAAGTTGATGTTCATAACAGTGTATTAAAAAACCCTATTTCTTGAAAAAAATGACAAATGTCTTATGGATGCTTGGTACTGTAAAGTAGTCGATCTGCTGTTGGATGCAGCAATAATTTCTGTATGGTCCATAGCACTGTATATTATGGATCAATAGTAATGTATCCAATGATATAATCGAACTGGTGTTCTTGATAGCCTCATTAAAGCATTTGGTTTTTCACATAGTGGTGGTTAATTGTCTGAGTGTCAGTTTTGAAGATTGTGCGCCTTATCAGATATGGTAGTGCACACTTTTTTCTGATTTAATGAATAACAAATTGTGTGAAAATTTTTTAAATGCCAGTAAGTACACTTTTTTCTGTTAAATGTCATTTTAAGGTATTACTTTTGGATTTTAAGTATTTTTTATTATGACTTGCATGCAAATGAACTATAATTATGCACCTTTTTTTTCACCTCTGAATTTGGGGAGGTTTTGAACTCCCAAGTGCCAAGAATTCATTTCAGATACAGGAATGTTATTTAAAATGTTTTAGTGAGATGTGGTTTTACAAAAAGAAAAACTACCAGAGGAACCCTTGCATATATACAAAAAAGATACTGGGCTTTTAAAATACAAATTTATAATAATGAAAGCCTAATAAACTCAGGCTGCCAGTTCTTGCTTTTTTTTTTTTTTTTTTTTTCTTCTTCTTAATATAGCACTTAAGATCATTTGATAAATTCTGGATTTGAGTTGGGAAGTGTCAGACAAAACATGTCTTTATTCCCTAGTTAAACCTTAAACTTGTGCCCTCTTAAAAACTATCCTGGTTGAACCTCAGAGAAAATGAACAAGAAACCTCCTGTAATGCTTCTGATCATATTGTCAGCTTTCTCTTAGATTTGATTTTTTCTTAAATTGTAATATGTAATAATCGAACACTTTCTTTTCAGAGTCATTTGAATGATTTGTATTTCCTGTACAAATGTGATTATGTGGTGTCTTGAAAATGTGTAAGAGATTTTCTATGTGCACCAAAGAATTTTCTAGGGAACATTGAAAGCAGCTGTGTTTAAATTTGGAGCTATTTATCTCAGGTCAGCAGCAGGACCTTAACCCAGGTTTTTGACCTGTCATTTTCTTATTAACATTCATTTCACACTCTACAAAGATCCTTGATTTTTAGCTCTCCCTTACCACCACCTTCCAGCAAAACCACATAGTTATGGGGGTTTTTCCATGTAAAAGCATTTATTTATTTATTCATTCATTTATATTTTATTACATTCATCCCATTTCCCCTCCTTGCTCTCCCCTTTGTCAACTTCGCCACCCCCCCAAGTCAATCCCATTTGTCCATGTCCATGGGTCATCCATGCTAGTTCCTTGACTAAACTGATCCCCTCCTCTGTCTCCTTCTCCCCCCTCCCCCTTAGTGAAATAAGCCAGTCCAGTCAGTGAAAGACAAATACCATATGATCTCACCCATTACAGGAGATTAATGAACAAAAAAAAAACAAACAAGCAAAACAGAACCAGAGACAGAATACAAGGAACAGACCTTCGGTTAAGTGTTAGAGCATTATTACATGAGCAAAAGCATGGACGCTCAGCTAGATTTCTTGAGTTTGAATCTTATCTCTGCACATTTCCAGCTGTGTGATTTTGAACAAGTTACTTGGCCTCTCTGTACCTCAATTTCCTTTCTGTTCATTGATGATAATAATAGTAGCTACCACATGGTAGTAGAACATACTCCTGGACCACCTTAAATCATTGTTATCAATAGTGGCATGCATATAGGGAACATCACATTTTAGTATCAGGCTAATACTTGGGTGAATTAGCAAGGTGACAGAAGCCAGGACTACTTTAGAGAAAGGCCCTGGCTGTCTCTAGGACTCAGGATTAGAATATTTTTGAGAATTAATAATAAATCCAATTTATAACATTTAAAATACATCTTTAGCACAAGTAACCTAACCTTTAAATCGTATTAAACCTGTATACCCTGTATGGGTGCCTGTGCCTTGAGGAAGATTGCCCTATATTTTTCCCAGGATAGGTGCCTTCTTGAATCTGAATTTCCTGTTTCCTGGAGAATTAAACTCTTTATTCCTTTATGTTATACACTGAAATGTACTTGAAGAGTGGTATCCTGACTATATCCTATCTGTTCACTTTCCTGTTGATTTCAAATATCTTTCAGGTTTTACTTATTTTTTTTTTTTTGTGATTTAAAAATACGTATTTTATTTATTTTGCTATTACAGTTGTCCCAATTTTTCCCTCTGCCCCTCTCCACCCAGAATCCCATTCCCTCCAGCAATGCCCCCCTTAGTTCATGTCCATGAGTCGTGCATATAAGTTCTTTGGCTTCTCTATTTCTTTTGTTCTTCTTCTTTTTTTTTTTTTTAATTTTATTGTTGTTGTATTACATCCATCCCATTTTTCCTCACCGCTGTCCCCCTCCCCACCCACCCATTCCCCCCAAAGTCAATCCCACCTGTTGTCCATGTCCATGGTTCCTTTATACTAGGTTCTTGTCTAAGCTGCTCCCCTTCCTTGCCTCTGTCTCCCACCTTCCCCAACCCCTTTCCCCCTGACCACTGAAAGCCTATTCATTATATTCATATATTTGGTTTTCTTTTGCTTGTTGTTAGTTTTGCTCATTATTGTCCCGTAATGGGTAAGATCATATGATATTTGTCTGTCACTGACTGGCTTATTTTACTAAGCATAATACTCTCCAGTTCCATCCATGTTGTTGCAAAGGGTACAAGTTCCTTCTTTCCTTCTGCTATATAGAATTTCATTGTGTAAATGTACCAAAGTTTTTTGATCCAGTCATCCACTGATGGGCACTTAGGCTGTTTCCAGCACTTGGCTATTATAAATAGTGCCGCTATGAACATAGGTGTACATAGGTTCTTATGGATTGGTGTTTCAGTATTCTTTCAGTATAAGCCAAGTAGTGAAATTGCTGGATCAAAAGGCAGTTCCATTTTTTAGTTTTTTAAGGAAACCCCATACTGTCTTCTACAGTGGCTGCACCAGCCTGCATTCCCACCAACAGTGTATGAGGGTTCCCTTTGCCCCGCATCCTCGCCAACACTTGTTCTTTGTTGATTTGTTGATGATTGCCATTCTGACAGGTGTGAGGTGGTATCTTATTGTGGTTTTAATTTGCATCTCTCTGACGACTAGTGATGTTGAGCATTCTTTCATATGCCTCTGGGCCCTTTGTATATCTTCCTCAGTGAGTTGTCTGTTCAGGTCCTTTACCCATTTTTTTAATTGGGCTCCCTGGCTCCCTGGTGTTGAATAGCATTAGTTCTTTATATATTGTGGAGATCAAACCTTTCAGGTATCATTGGCAATTACATTTTCCCATACAGTTGGTTCCCTTTGAGTTTTGTTGGTATTTTCTTTAGCTGTACAGAAATTTTTCAATTTGATATAGTCCCCTTTATTGATTTGTTCGTTTATTTCCTTTGCCCTTAGTGAAGTATCAGTAAACATACTTTTGCGTAGGATATCCAAAAGTTTACTGCCTATATTTTTCTCCAGGACCTTTATGGTGGCACTGCTTATGTTTACATCCTTTAACCATCTTGAGTTTCTTCTGGTGTATGGTGTAAGTTGGTGATCTAGTTTTATCTTTTTGCATGTTTCTCTCTAGTTCTCCCAACACCATTTGTTGAAGAGACTGTTTTTACTCCATTGGATGTTCCTTCCCCCTTTGTCAAATATGAGTTGACCATAGAGTCCAGGGTTAATTTCTGGGCTCTCTATTCTGTTCCATTGATCTATATGTCTATTCTTATGCCAATACCATGCTGTTTTGATGACAGTAGCCTTGTAGTATTGTTTGAAGTCCGGTATTGTGATTCCTCCTACCTTATTCTTCTTTCTCAAGATTGCTGTGGCTATTCGTGGGCATTTTTGGCTCCATATAAATTTTTGAAGTATTTTTTCTATTTCTGTGAAGTCTGTCATTGGTATTTTAATTGGGATTGCATTGAATCTATAGATTGCTTTGGGTAGTATGGACATTTTAATGATGTTAATTCTTCCCGTCCATGAACATGGTATATGCTTCCATTTATTTGTGTCTTCCTTGATTTCTTTTCTTGTTGTTCTGTAGTTTTCTGTGTACAGGTCTTTGATCTCCTTAGTTAAGTTTATTCCTAGGTCCTTTATTTTTCTTGTTGCTATGGCAAATGGGATTTGTTTTTTTGCTTCTATTTCTGTTCTTTCATTATTGCTATACAAAAATGCTTTTGATTTCTGGAGATTGACTTTGTACCCAGGTATTTTGCTAAATTTGCTTATTAGGTTGAGTAAGTTTTTGGTGGAGCCCATCGGGTTTTGTATGTACATTATCATATCATCTGCAAATGACAGTTTGACTTCCTCCTTTCAATTTGGATACCTTTGATTCCTTTTTCTTCTCTGATGGCTATAGCTAGAACTTCCAAGACAATGTTGAATAGAAGTGAAGAAACTGGACAGCCTTGTCTTGTTCCTGATCTTAGGGGGAAAGCTTTCAGTTTTTGTCCATTAAGTATGATGTTGGCTTCAGGTTTCTCATAGATGGCCTTTATGATGTTGAGGTATGCTCCCTCTATTCCCATTTTGCTGAGGGTTTTTATCATAAATGGTTGCTGTACTTTCTCAAATGCTTTTTCAGCACCTATTGATATGATCATGTGGTTTTTATCTTTCAATTTGTTGATGTGGTGTATTACATTGATTGATTTACGAATGTTGTACCATCCTTGCATCCCTGGGATGAAGCCCACTTGATCATGGTGTATGATCTTTGTAATATACTGCTGAATCCAATTGGCCAATATTTTGTTGAGAATTTTAGCATCTGTGTTCATCAGAGATATTGGCCTGTAGCTTTCTTTCTTAGTTGTGTCTTGCCCTGGTTTTGGGATTAGAATAATATTGGCCTCATAGAAAGAGTTTGGGAGTCTTCCCTCTTCCTGAATTTTTTGGTGTAGTTTGAGGAGGATAGGAGTTAGTTCTTCTTTAAATGTTTGGTAAAATTCACCTGTGTAGCCATCTGGTCCAGGGCTTTTGTGCTTTGGGAGATTTTGGATGACTTCTTGAATTTCACTAGTTGTTATTGGCCTACTCAGGCTTTCTGCTGCTTCTGGGTTCAGTTTTGGTAGATTATACCTTTCCAGAAATGTGTCCATTTCATCCAGGTTGTCATATTTTTTGTCATAGAGTTGTTTGTAGTAATTTCTTACAATCTTTTGTATTTCTGAGGTATCAGTTGTGATTTCCCCTCTTTCAGTTCTGATTCTGTTTATTTGGGTCCTCTCTCTCTTTTTCTTGATGAATGTGGATAAGGGCTTGTCAGTTTTGTTTATTTTTTCAAAGAACCAGCTCCTGGACCTGTTGATTCTTTGAATTGTAGTTTGAATCTCTGAGTTACTTAGTTCTGCTCTGATCTTGATGATTTCCTTCCTTCTACTTGCTCTGGGCTTTGTTTGTGGTTGCTCCTCTAGTTCTTACAGCTTTGTGGTTAGGTCGTTTTGATAAACTTCTTGTAACCTTTTTTGGAAGGCCTGTATTGCTATAAATTTCCCCCTGAGAACTGCCTTTGCTATATCCCGTAAGTTTTGGGCTGTTGTGTGTTCATTGTCATTTGTTTCCAGGAACTTTTTTATTTCATCTTTGATCTCATTGTTGACCCCTTCATTGCTTAAAAGCATGTTATTCAGTCTCCAGGATTTAGAGAATTTTTGGTTTCTTCCCTTGAATTTGGTTTCTAGTTTCAAGCCATTGTGATCTGAGAAGATGCTTTGTATGATTTCAGTTTTGTGGAGGCTTGTCTTGTGACATACCATGTGGTCTATCTTGGAGAATGATCCATGTGCATTTGAAAAGAATGTGTATTTTGCTTCTTTGGGGTAAAAGACTGTATACATCAGTTAGGTCCATTTCCTCTAGAGTGTTGTTCAGTACCACAACATCTCTGGGGATTTTTTTGTTTGGAAGATCTGTCCATTATTGATAGTGGGGTATTAAAATCCCCTGCTATTAGTGTATTGCTGTCTGTCTTTCTTAAAGTCTTCCAAGATTTTCCTTATATATTTCGGAGCTCCTATGTTGGGTGCGTATATGTTTATCAGTTATTTCTTCTTGATGGATTGTTCCCTTAAGTATTATGAAATGTCCATCTTTGTCTCTTTGTATGGCCTTCATTGTAAAATCTCTTTTATATGAAATCAGTATTGCTACTCCAGCTTTTTTCGTGTCCATTTGCTTGATACATATTTTTCCATCCCTTCACTCTCAATCTGTGTTTATCTTTTTTTCCGATGTGGGTCTCTTGAATATAGCATATATGTGGGTCATGTTGTCTTACCCATTCAGCTAACCTATGTCTTTTGATTGATGCATTTAATCCATTTACATTTAAGGTTATTATTGATTGATACTTACTCATTGCTTCTCCCTTTGTATCTTTGGCTTTCTCTGTTTCTTCATTTTATTTGTTTACTTATTTTTATAGCAGACTCTAGCATTTTTTGCAATGCTGGTTTGGTAGAGATGTATCCTTTTAGTCTTTTTTTGTTGGGGAAGCTTCTTATTTCTCCTTCTATCTTGAATGAGAGCCTTCCTGGGTAGAGTATTCTTGGTTGCAGGCCTTTGTTTACCATGACTTGAAATACTTTTTGCCATTCCCTTCTGGCTTGAATTGTTTCAATGTTGAATAATCATTTGATAGCTTTATTGGAGCCCCTTTGTATGTTATTTGTCTCTTCTCTCTTGATGCTTTTAGGATTCTCTCTTTGTCTTTGAAATTAGCCATTTTAATAATAATGTGCCTTGGTGTTGGTCTGTTTGGGTTGATCCTCATTGGGACCCTCTGTGGTTCCTAAACTTGATTAATGTTTTCACTCATCATGTTAGGGAAATTTTCTATCATGACTTTCTTGAACAGGTTTTCCATTCCTTGTTTCTCTTCTCCTGGTATCCCTATGATATGGATATGTATATTGTTAGGTTTCATGTTGTCCTGCAGCTCTCTTAACCCCTCTTCAGTCTTATTCAGCCTTTTTTAATTCTCTTGTACTGTCTTGGAGTATTTGTCTACATTATCCTCCAACTGGCTGATCTGGTCCTCTGCTTCCTCTAGCCTAGTGTTGATTCCTTCTACTGTATTCTTCAATTCAGAAATTGTATTCTTCATTTCCTCCTGGCACTTACTGATAGTTTCCATGTCCTTTTTCATACTGTTGTAGTTCTCAGTAAGTTCCTTGTAACTTCCCTGGAGTTCTTTGTAATGTCCCTGGAGTTCTTTGTTGTTCTCCTGGAGTTGTTTATAGTTTTCTTTAATGTGGCTGAGCTCACTTGAGCTTCTCTATCATTATTCTTTTGAATTCCTTACCTGATAGTTCAGGTGCCTGTGTTTCATTTTGTGGTTGTTCTGGGGATTCTTCCTTTCCTTTTGGTGATGGACTGATTCTTTTCCCCCCCATTTTGGGTGTCTGTTCTTGCTTGCTTTTTATTTATTTATTTATTTTTGTTCTTTCCTTGGGTTAACCTGCTTTGCTTCCTTGCCTTAATTGAGCACCCTTCTGTGATAGGAGATTTGTGGAGTTCTCCTATTTGTTGCCGTCTCCCAGATTTTCTCCACTTGCTGTTCTTGGTGTGTCCTTTATTTGGGCTGTCTGGTTGTATTCTGGACCTGTGGGTTTTAGCAGAAAAAACAAAAATCAATAAACCAAACCAAACCACACACACACAAAAAATGCAAAAGGAAAAAAGAAATAAAAACAGTAATAATAATAAGAAGAAAGTGTTTAGATGGCTGTTCACCCTTAATAATCCCTGACTGGTCCAGATGGAGCCTGGACCTGAGGGCTTTTAGCGGAGGAAAAAAGGGAGAAAGTCACAAAACAAAGAGAAATCAATATTAATAAAGAAAGGGTTTAGGTGCCTGTTCACCCTTTATGGTCTCTGTTTGGTCCAGGTGGAGCCAGGACTAGTGGGCTTTATCAGAGAGAGAAGAAAGAAAGAAAAAAAAAAAAAAAAGGAGAAAGTCACAAGACAAAGGGGAATCAATATTAGTGTCTGTTCACCCTTTATGATTTCTGATTGGTACAGGTGGAGCCAGAACCTGTGGGCTTTACCAGGAAGAAAAGGAAAGGAAAAAAAGAAAGAAAGAAAGAGGAAGGAAGAAAAGAATAAAGAAAGGGTTTAGG
>PVIW01011695.1:0-17399 GCA_004026585.1 Noctilio leporinus | reverse complement strand
AAGGGAGGAATACTTAGATTGAGGACTGGGAATGTGTTGTAGCCACAGAGTGAGTAGACTTTAATTCAAGAGTAGGGGGAGGGTCTTGGGTATTTAGGTGGATTGAGGTATGGGGGGGAGTTAGAATATGTGAGAAGTAACTTTTGCAAAGGATATATTGGGGATTAATAGTTCGTATAGCTCTTGGTATAACTCAGGTGCTTGAGATTAGCAGCAATCCCTTTCCTGAGGCTGCCTCTTTTTCTTGTTCAGGACTTTGCAGTCTATAGTCTAGCTGGTCTTGGCCTGTGACAGGGCCTCTGGTTGTCACAGTCAGGGCTGATTCTGAGTGTCTGCCCCCAGGTAGGCTGGGCCTTCAGCAGCCTGGCTGGGTTTTAGGGCTGCCGGTATTCTGGAGCCTGCAAGATGTCCCCTCCCACTCCTGGTGGAAATTCCTGCCTGTGAGGAGCACCCAGCTCCCCTGCAGGGCAGCCAGCAACTTGGCTGGTCCCTGTGAAGACTGGCCCCGCCCCCACAGTTCCAGGAGGAGGTCGCCCCTGTCCTTCAACACTGCCAGGGCTCCGCCTACACTGCACCGCCCCCTGGGGCGTGCACCAATCTTCTAAGCCAACCAGCTCTCTGAGGAGTCCTTTAAGGCAGCCTCTTGTGATGAGCCCCTCCCAGGCGTGGGCGGTGCGGCCTTAGTCTAAGGCAATGGGCGGGTCAGTTTCCCCAGCTACTAGTTCCCAGCTGGCAGTTTGGAGTTTCTGTGGAGACTGTGTGGTTGTGCAGGGCTGGGCCTCCCCCCTTGCAGGGGCTTCAAGCTGCTGTTTCCCTGGTGGCCCAGCAGCACCGTTTTTGGTCCTCTCGTCACCCTGGCAGGTGCACTTTCCCACTCCCCAGCTCCGGCTCCTCGAAGGACTCTTCTGTCTCTAGCCCCTTGAGGAGCTACCTCTCCCTGTTTCCCAGAGCGAGTCTCTCACACAGTCCCTCCCCTGCAAGAGTTCAATTCCATGATCCGTAAGGCGTTTGCCCTCGCTGCCCGCACTTCACTGCTCAGACTTCTAGTTGCCAGGGAGCCTGGAGCTGGCCTCAGTCAAATGCGCCACTCTGGGCACAGCCGCCACTGCCCAGAGCCGACCTCGGCCTGCCGGCCATTTGGTCAGAAACTACCTCACCTACTCTCCTGCTGGTCTCCTCTGCCTCTGGGCTGTGCTCCCCTGTGTCCAGATGCTGACCACTTCAATTCTTAGGGTTCTAAAGACGTCTCATGCTCTCTATCTTGTCCTCTAGCTGCTCTGGTACTTGAGAACACCATTAGCACTCCTCTACTCTGTCGCCATCTTTCCTCCCTGTTTATTTTCAATTATACTTACTTCAGATGACTGCTTTAGAGCTGCATCTGAGGAGTTAAATCTTCATAATCCAGCCAGCATAAATGAACCTTTAGAACTACTGTTTTTATTTTTGTGTGTATGCCAAGACTTAATGCATAGCCAAGTAGCATGAGGAAAATTCACTGAAGAGGAGCATCATAAAGTTTGATTTTCATTATATTTACGGGGAGATGGTGATGATCTCTTCATTTTTAGCTGCCATATTTGAAGCTAACAATGGCTTTGTGTTCTCACCCCACTAACATGAATTTGTAATATGGTCCTTGTGCAGAATATAAAGGAAGTGGCTTCCTTCCATTCCATTCCCGGTGTTTCCAGAGAACACATTCCAAAAATAAAGTTCAGAGTAACTTTGTCATATTAGATTTGTCAGACTCATGTATATATGAAATTTAGCCATCTCTGATAGGACATATTCAATACTTAGGAGGCTTTGGGAGCCCATTACCTACACCAGATACACTAGGAAGTAAAAGGACTATACCAATGCCAAATAAGTCGCAGCAACATTTGTAAATGGTAAAGCAGTTTGCTTTTGAAAAATTTGCATTTTAATTTCTAATTATGGAGTCAGTCAAAGTTATATCCAAATGGGTGCTGTTGTCACTCAAAATTACATTTATTCAGACAGCAAAATCTATATAGATAGAAACCACTAAACTAGTGTTTCTCTAACTTTGCTTTATGGGACAAGTTGTACAACTTTCAAAAGTTACTTTGAGGCATGAGGGTTTGCAAGTTGGGATAAGAGGTGAAATGCAATTAATTTTGAGGAAGTTAACTTGGGGAAATGCTTCACTAAACAAATTTGAACAGATATGTCTTGCAAGATTTCTCACATTCTAAAATAGGCTCGTGTGAACGGAAGAATTTTCAGAACTGGAAATTAGTAGTCTATAATGTTTCCCAATCTTGTTTGACCACAGGAGCCTGGTATGTGTGTAAAACATCTGTTAATGGTTCTAAAGAACATAGTTGGAAAAACTTTGAAGAGTTCACAGAAATCATATAGAGTTGCTAATTTCTTCTATTTTCCTAAAGTGAGTATGCTTATAGTTGTTTATAGGTAGAAGCCATTGTCATTCAAAATATCATTTCATAATAATTTAGCTTATATAGTCTAATGAATATATAAAACTCTGGTTAAGGAAACTTTTTCCATTAAAATATTATTCCTGAATTCAAAAAGTAATTTAGGCTTTATTTTCAATGAAAATTGGCTTTCAGTGTATCTTTTATGATAAAAGTTGTTAATGTCATATCTCCCACCCCTTTAAATATAGTCACCTGATGTTTGGGAAAAAGGTGAAGATCTTGGCCATAGTACCATTGGTTTACAACTTTAGATCCTGCTCACTGGTTTTTAGTGGAAGTTAGGAGGAATTGTGGGTATTTGAAATTTTCATGGTCCTTTTTAATACAGGCAAATCTTAACAGACCAGGTCATATCTTCAAAGTTTAGTTATTAATTGGTTGTAGGCCCACCCACAAAAGCTATATTAAAGATATGCTTCCCTCCTCTTCTCCTAGTCCTCTCCCTCTTCCTCCTTTCTTTGAACTAGTATGAGCAGGTTTTCTGTCACTTACATATAAAACAATCATATTTGTGATCAGCAGATAAGAATGGGCTAGTTTTGCCACATATTACTAATAAGAATAGAGCCTCATTTTTTAAAAAACTTAAAATATAAAAAGATTGAAACACTAGGTTAAAAGAATCTGCTGGGACTGTAGAAACATCTGTTTATAAGCACATCATCATATCTTATTTACCTGAGTTCTTGGGAGATGAATGCTTCATATGAATTAAGTAACAACTATCACTTTTTAAAAATATTTTTTATTGAGTATGATATTAGTTATCCCAGTTTTTCACCTTTGCTCCCCTCCACCAATACCCCTCTTCCCTCCAGCAATTCTTCCCCTATAGTTCATGTCCATGGGTCATGCATATAAGTTATTTGGCTTTTCCATTTCCTATATTCTTAACATCCCCCTGGCTATTTCGTGGCTACCAATTATGCTTCTTAACCCCTGCACCTATTCCCCCTTGCTCCCATTTCCACCTCCCAAATGATAACCCTCTAAATGATTTCCATGTCTATTATTCTGTTCCTTTTCTGCTGTTTATTTTTAGATTCAGTTGTTGGTAGTTGTGAATTTGTTGCTGCTTTAATGTTCATAGTTTTGATCATCTTTTTCTTAAATAAATCCCTTTAACATTTCACGTAATGAAGGCTTGATGATGGTGAACTCTGTTAGCTTTACCTCGTCTGGGAAGCACTTTATCTGCTCTTCCATTCTAAATGATAGCTTTGCTTGACAGTAATCTAGGTTGTAGGTCCTTGCTTTTTATCACTTTGAATACTTCTTGCCAATCCCTTCTTGCACAGTTTTTTGTGAGAAATAAGCTGATAGTCTTATGGAAACTCTTTTATAGCTAATTTCTTTTCTCTTGATGCTTTTAAAGATTCTCTCTTATCTCTAAACTTTGACATTTTAATTATGATGTGTCTTGATGTGGTCCTTTTTAGGACATTGTGCTTTCTGGACTTGTTTGTCTATTTCCTTCACCAAATTAGGGAAGTTTTCTGTCAATATTTTTTTTTTTAATAGGTTCTCAATTTCTTGCTCTTCCTCCTCCCCTCTGGCACACCTGTGATTTGGATGTTGGATATTTTAAGATACCCCAGAGGCTCCTATTTTTTTTCCTCCTTACTATTACTGAGTGCTTTTTTCTTGCTTATCTTCCAAATTGTTGAACTGAATCTTGGCTTCCTCCTCTTCACTATTGATTCCCTATAGATTTTTCTTTATTTCACTTAATGTGACCTTCATTTCAGCCTGTCTTTTTTTTTATGCTCTTGCCATATTCAATGAGTTCTTTGAGCATCCTGGTAACCAGTGTTTTGAACTCTGCACCTGATATGTTAGTAATCTCTATTTTGCTTTGTCCTTTTTCTAGAGTTTTGTTCATTTTTTCATTTGGGCCATGTTTCCTTATCTTTTCAATTTGGCAGCCTCCCAGTGTTTGTTTCTGTGTATTAGGTAGAGCTTCTTTGACTCACTTAGGATGGTCTATTGTAGAAAATGCACCTGTAAATTTTGTGGATTAATTGCCAGGACAGAGCAATCCACTTCCATGCTTTGTGGCTCTGTGTGAAGGAGGCTTAGAGAGGGGATAGCGCTGCTGCCTGGCTTCTGGAGGTTTGCCTGGGAGAAAGCTCTCTCCCCACACTCACTCTGATTTTGGTCACTTCACTTTCTCACCATATGCTACTTGTGCCCTTCTAGATGTTGCCCTGGTGCTAAATCCCAGAGTGGGTAGATCTGCATAAGTCTTAAGTCTCTGTGAACCCTTTAAGAGGAGTCTCCTGAAAACCTGGCAGTTTCTTCCACTGTCCCAACCCCTACTAGTGTTTATAGCCATAAGTTATGGGTATTTATCTTCCTGGTGCTGGAACCTTGGGCTGTGCAGTCTGGCCTAGGGCTGAGATCCTTTACTCCAGAGGTACCCCTCCCAAATTTTTATCCACCACATGTGGATATGGGACCTCTTGTTCCACTTCCTCTTTGCCCCACACCATGTCTTCTCACCTCTCCACCCATCTCTGTTTCTCTGTGTCTCCACCCATTCTACCTGCCTGGATGAATGTGTCTTTAAATCCTTGGTCATAGGACTTCCATGCAGCTTAGTTTTCAACAGTTATGGATACTTGTTTTGTGGTTTGGTTGTAACTTTTTCTGTAGTTGGGTGAGAAAATGAAGAGTGTTTACTTATACCTGCATTTTGACCAGATGAGTTACGTTCTATAATTACAACAATATCAACAATATCAATTACAACAATGAAGCAGCTGCTCCCAGTGGTGGCTGGCCGGGCAAAATACCCACTAACTTTTTTATCTTTAGCTGCCAACATTTCCTCTTCATTGTTTTTGATAATAGACTTTCTCAAGTATATTATTTTCTCCCCTTCAAACAGAATATAATGAATTTAATTTCCTGCTAATCCAGTTAAGTCATCAGCAGGTAACAGACTTGTTTTGTACAAAGAGAATTAATGTGCCCTGTACTTGGGTCTGGGCGTTCTTGCATACATGCAGCATAAACTTTAGTTTTTATTATTTTGACTGTGCAGAAACTTTTCTTTCCTTTTTTTTTGTTTTGTTTTTCCACTGGTCTTTTCCTAACAGACGTGGCTAGATTTGTGATTTGGGTAAAGAGGTGTTACTAATATCAAGCAAATTATCATGAAAAAAAGGCTGGAGGAGCAATACTTATTTCACACAAAATAGATTTTATGATGACAGCAATAAAAAGAGACAAAGAAGGATACTTCATAATACTTAAGGGAACAATCCATCAAGAATATATAACCCTAGTAAACATATATGTACCCAATATAAGAGAACCCAAAAATATAGGGAAAATATTGGAGGAATTCAACAAGGATATCAACAGCAACACACTAATAGTAAGGGACTTTAATACCCCATTATCAATAATGGACAGATCTTCCAAACAAAAAAACACCTAGGATGTTGTGGCATTGAACAAGATGAAATGGACTTAACTGATATATACAGAACCTTTCACCCCAAAGAAGAAAAATAACACATTCTTTTCAAATGCACATGGAATTTTCTCAAAGATAGACCACATGGTAGGTCACAAAACAAGCCTCCACAAATTCAAGAAAAGTGAAATCAAACCAAGCATTCTTCTCAGATCACAATGGCTTATTACTAGAAACCAGCTTCAAGGGGAAAAAAATAAAACACTCTCATTCATGGAGACTGAATAACATGCTATTGAATAAGGAGTGGGTAAACAATGAGATCAAAGAAGAAATCAAAAAGTTTCTGGAAACAAATGAAAATACACAATAGCTCAAAATCTATGGGACACAGTGAAGGCAGTCCTCAGAGGGAAATTCATAGCAATACAGTCCTACCTAAAAAGGTTAGAAGAAGCTTATACAAACAAGCTAACCATAAAGCTGTAAGAACTACAGAAGCAACAAATTCCAGAGCAAGTAGAAGGGAGGAAATTATAAAGATCAGAGCAGAATTAAATAACTTAGAAACTAAAACTATAAAGAATCAATAAATCCAGGAGCTTGTGCATTGAAAAAATGAAATTGACAAGTCTTAAACCAGACACATCAAGAAAAAAAAGAGGACCCAAATAAAATCAGAAACAACAGAAGAGAAATCACAGCTGATACTACAGAAATACAAAGGATTGTAAGAAATTATTACAACTATATGATAAGAAATATGACAACCTGGGTGAAATGGACAAATTTCTGGAAATGTATAATCTACCAAAACTGAATCCAGAAAAAGCAGAAAACCTGAATAGATTGATAACGATTAGTGAAATTGAAGAAGTAATTTAAAAAACTCCCAATGTCTGGACTGGATGGCTATGCAGGTAAATTTTACCAGATATTTAGAGCAGAACTGACTTCTGTCTTTCTCAACCTACTGCAAAAAATCCAAGAAGAAGGAAGACTCCCAAACTCTTTTTATGAGGCCAATATAATTTTAGTTCCAAAACCAGGTCAAGACACAGCTAAGAAATAAGACTGTAGGCCAATATTGCTGATAAACATAGATGCTAAGATTCTCAACAAAATATTAGCAAACTGGATCCAGCAATACATTAAAAAGATAATACACCATGATCAAGTGGGATTCATCCCAGGAATGCAAGGGTAGTACAACATTCACCAATCAATAAATGTAATGCACCATGTAAATAAAAATTAAAAGACAGAAACCATATGATCATATCAATAAATGCTGAAAAAGCTTTTGATAAAGTACACCAACCATTTATGATAAAATTGTTCAGCAGAATGGGAACAGAGGGAACATATCTCAACATAATAAAGGCCATATATGAGAAATCTGAAGCCAACATCATATTCAATGGACAAAAACTAAAAGTTTTCCCCCTAAGATCAGGAGCATGACAAAACTGTCAACTCTCTCCACTTTTGTTCAACATTGTTTTTGGAAGTTCTAGCCATAGCTATAAGAGAAGAAAAAGGATCAAAGGTATCCAAATTGGAAAGGAGGAAGTCAAACTCTCATTATTTGCATATGACATGATAGTGTACATAGAAAACTCTACAGACTCCACCATAAACCTACTCAACCTAATAAGCAAATTTAGCAAAATAGCTGGATATAAAGTCAATATTCAGAAATAAGAGACATTTTTGTATACCAATAATGAAACATCAGAGATAGAAGCTAGAAAACAAATCTCATTTACCATAGCAACAAGAAAAATAAAGCACTTAGGAATAACCTTAACCAAGGAGGTAAAAGACCTGAACTCAGAAAATTACAGAACACTGAAGAAAGAAATTAAGGAAAATACAAATAAATGGAAGCTTATACCATGTTCATGGATGGGAAGAACTAAAATCATTAAAATGTCCATACTACCCAAAGCAATCTGTAGATTCAATGCAATTAATCTATTGCATCCCAATTAAAATATTAATAACAGCTCTGGCTGGTGTGGCTTTGTGGATTGGCACTGGCCTGTGAACACAAAGGTCGCTGGTTTGATTCCCAGCCAGTGCACATAACCAGGTTGCAAGCCAGGTCTTCAACCAAGTTCTTAGCTGGAGAAAGGTAAAAGGTAACCATACATGGAATGTTCTATCCCTTCCTTTCTCCTGCCCTTCTTTATAAAAACAATAAATAGAATCTTTATTAAAAATCTTAAAAAATAAATAAAATACCAATGACATATTTCACAGATATAGAAAAAATACTTCGAAAATTTATATGGAGCCAAAAATGACCACGAATAGCCATAGCAACCTTGAGAATGAAGAACAAGGTAGGAAGAATCAAAATATCAGACATCAAACTATACTACAAGGCTACTGTAGTCAAAACAATCTGGTACGGGCAGAGAATGAACATATAGACCAATATAACAGACTAGAGAGCCCAGAAGTAAACCCAGAACTCTATGGCCAATTAATATTTGACAAAAGGAGAAGGAACATAAAATGGAGTAAAAATAGTCTCTTCAACAAGTGGTTTTGGGAGAACTGGACAGGGACATGCAAGAAAATAAAACTAGACCACCAACTTACACCATACACTAAAATAAACTCAAGATGGATAAAGAACTTAAACATAAGCCATGACACCATAAAAGACCTAGAGGAAAACAACATGGGAAGTAAAAATTCAGATATCCTATGCAAAAATATTTTCACTAATACTTCTCCAAGGAAAAAGGAAATAAAGGAACAAATAAACAAATGGGACTGTAACTGCAAAGTTTCTGCTCAGCTAAAGTAAACACCAACAAAATTAAAAGGGAACCAACTGTATGGGAAAACATATTTGCCAATGATACCTCAGGCAAGGGTTTATCTCCAGAATATATAAAGAACTAATGGGATTCAACACCAGGAGACAGACAGTCCAATTAAAAAATAGGCAAAAGACCGAACAGACAGCTCACTGAGGAAGACATACAAAGGGCCCAGAGGCATATGAAAGAATGCTCAACATCACTAGCCATCAGAGAGATGCAAATTAAAACCACAGTAAGATGCCACCTCACTCACACCTGTCAGAATGGCCATCATCAACTAAACAACAAATAACAGGTGCTGGTGAGGATGTAGAGAAAAGGGAACCCTGGTGGACTGTTCATGGGAATACAGATTGGTGCAGCCACTGTGGAAAACAGTCTGGAATTTCCTCAAAAAACTAAAAATGGAATTATCTTTTTGATCCAATGATTCCACTACTAGGATTATACCCAAAAAACCCTGAAACACCAATTCAGAAGAACCTATGTACCCCTATGTTCATAGCAGCGCTCTACAACAGCCAAGTGCTGGAAACAGCCTAAGTGCCCATCAGTGGATGAATGGATCAAAAACAGAATACTACATAGCAAAAAGAAAGAAGATGCTCCTACCTTTTGCAACAATATGGATGGAACTGGAAAATATTATGCTTAGTGAAATAAGCTAGTCAGTGAAAGGCAAATACCATATGATCTCACCCATTACAGGACACTAATGAACAAAACAAACAAATAGCAAAACAGAACCAGATACATGAATACAAGGAACAGACCTTCAGTGTGCAAAGGGGAGAGGGGAGGAGGGAGAAACAGGTAAAGAAGGGGAACTAGCATGGATGACCCATGAACGTGGGCAACAAGTAGGATTGACTGTTGAGGGGAATAGGAGGGTGGGGAAAAGGAGGGCAGGGCAGGAAAATGGGGTAAATGTAATACAGCAACAGTAAAATTAAATTAAAAATTAATTTTTAAAATGGCCATTAGCTCTAGTTAAAAAAAATAAAATAAAATGTTACTATAATTAGAAGCATAGACCAGAATACTCAGGTGTCAGGGAGCTGATTTATTTTGCCATTTGTAAACCAGTCTTCTTTCTCCATGATTTTAGTGCACCTCAGACTATGATAGGAAACTTTTCTGTAAAGGACCAAGCAGTAAATACTGTTGACTTTTTAGCCAAGAGGCAAAACCAAGAATATTAAATCAGTACTTATGTACCAACAGAGAAAATAAGCTTCCACAATTTTTTCAGTGATTAAATTCAAAGTATAACCATAATTGAGTACCATTTATGTAACAGATTTACTCAAGAAGAATGAAATTCTTTTTTCTGAAGGGAATAAAATTTTGCTCCAGAAGGTTCAAAGGTAGGATTAAAGGTAATGTCCTATAGCATCAAATTATTTGTGAATGAATGGTCATCTTTGAAAGCCACTCATAGTTCATGGGCTGCTTAGAACAAGGTAGCCTGATCTGGGCCAATTTCCCAGCACATGGACTAGGGTATATACAGATAATTGCCCCTGATAGCTGTTTTCTCTTTTTTTCTATTAGTAATTGAATAGTCTAAGTTATAGCTCAGCACATCACCACATGGCTGGGTTCCTTTTTTTCCAGCCTGCTTTGTGACTAGATGGGACCATGTCACTAATTTCTGGATTAATAGGATGTGAGCAGTTTGCATTTTGTATTTCCCATGGGCTAGTAAAATGTGAGCACAAAACACTCTGGGACCCAGAAATAGATCCCCTTCACACCCCCTGGCAGAGCTGCCTCATCAGCCCTGGACCTCTCACCTCTTCTGCACTGCTGTGGGCGGAAAAAGAAACATACTTAAGGTCTATATTTTGAGATCTTTCATTGTTACAACTTAGCTATGCTCACAACGTACTATGTACTCTTTATATTTAAAAGTAAGAAATGTTTACTTCCTTCTCCTTCTCTGCCCTTTTCTTCAGGGACATAATTTCAGGGTTTTTACTATTTCCTACTGGCCTTACTACTAAAATAATCTAAACCAATGAGTTATTTTTTCTGCTTAAGCAAAAACAAATTTCCCTTTGTAGCTTGGTTGAGAATAGTGGAATTAAAATGGAAAAGCTATTTAAAAAATTTGTATATTTCCTAAACAAACATGAAATATAGTTCTTTTCTACAGTAGTATGAACAAAAAAAAAAAAAAAGTCTTCAGGAGTTTATTTTACTTTGGTTATTGAAACTTACAACAGATTTTATGTTTATTGGGTCTATTATAAAAGACTGGATAACAGCATTGAATATTTCTTTTGTTGCCAGCTGAACTTTTCCTTCAATCAGTTTGAGATGAGTAACTGGAAGTAGAGTGGTATACATAAACACATGGCACAACAAGAAAACTAAAACACATGTTGTCTGAGCTCTGATTCATTGCACAGTGGCAATTTCCTCATCATTTTTTAAGGCCATGGAATGTGCGATCACTCCTCTTCTAGAGAATGGAAATAAAAATGCCCATCTCAGAAGATTAGTGAGAGAAAATATTTTTAAAATACCTATTTCCACATTTGGCAACACTCGAAACACTTGATGGCTGTTATTTTTCTCTTTACTTGTGTTTATACCACAGTGCTTTCCTTTAAACAATATCTATCTTTTCTCTAGAAATAATAACTATTATTAGCCAACATATATTAGTAAGCTCTAAGTTCCAAACTGTACTTGGTCATAGACAGTGTTTGAAATGGTGTAAACTGTCAAACTTCATTTTTCTTGTTATTATTCAAATGCACTTCCTTGAGGGAAAAGGCCAATGGTGTTCTTTTTAAAAAAGACAACAGTGTGGTGATGGCCAGAGGGAAGAGGTGGGGACTGGGTGGAGGTAGGAAAAGGGGGGGAAATAGGGACATCTGTACTAGTGTCAACAATAAAAATAAAGGAAAATATATAATTAAAAATTTTCAATGCTAATAGGACCTTCTCTAGGTCTACAGATATTTTTGAAGGACTTACACAAGTTATGGGCCCTACCAGGCTTTATCTTGTGGACAAGAGCTTGGGTGTTAATTTAATGGCCTCCACTTCAGAGGAACCTTACAGCCTTCTTTTCTTGGACTGCCCTCTGCCCAGCAATGGGCAGCTCCAGCTCACTACTTCTCTGGTGTGTTCTTTGTGTTTCCCAACTTTTCCACTTCAGTATTGTTGCACAACAAATCAATCCAAACCATGGTATGAAACAAAAGATATTTTATTATACTTGTGAATTCTGTGGGTCAGGAATTTGGAGAGGACATAGCTGGAACGGCTTGTGTTTCTCCTGCCCCATGATGTCTGGGGCCTCAGCTGGATGGGAAGACTCTATTGCTAGTGGACTTGAATGCTGAGGGCTAGAATCGTACTGAGGCTCTTCACTCACAAGCCTAGCACCTGAGCTGCAGTGACTCCAAGACTAGTTCATCGGGGACTGTTGAGCAAAGTACCTATACCTGGCCTCTTCATGTGGCTTGCTTGGGTTTTTCCCAGCACAGTAACTAGTTTCCAACAAGGAGCAACCCAAGAACAAGTCACAAAAAAACCCAGACAGAAGCCACATGGCCTTTTATGATCTGGCCTTGGAGGTCAAAAAGTGTTGCTTCCAGTCTCCTGCTGATCCAGGCACCATAAGTCCTGTCTGATTCCAGAGGAGAAGACATGGAATCCACTCTGGTTGGGAGAAGTGTCAAAGATTTAAGGTCTTTTGCCTCTTTGTAAAACTTTCACACTATAAAACTGCTTTGTTCTCTTCTTTTTATTTTTTATTTTTTTATTTTATTGTTGTTGTATTACATCCATCCCCTTTTTGCTCCCCTCTGTCCCCCTCCCCACCCACCCATTCCCCCCAAAGTCAATCCCACCTGTTGTCCATGTCCATGGTTCTTTTATACTAGGTTCTTGTCTAAGCTGCTCCCCTTCTTTGCCTCTGCCTCCCCCCTCCCCCCTGCTTTGTTCTCTTTATAGCACTTGTTACCCAGGATGTGACAGGATGGTAAGAAGCTAAGAAAATCCTTGGGCAAGTGGAATAGGGAAACTGAGAGAAGAAAATTAAACAAAGCCAAATAGTTTGAGCAACTTACATCCAACTGGTGAATCACAAGACCTTATCTCCCCTAACCAAGGACACTAGAGTGAATGGTTCATACCTCTCCTTCCTAACCTCCCTAAACCAGAGAATACATAGCTTAAGTTTCCCTGGCCTGAGAAGTATTGAACTGAAATCCACCTTATGTTATTTGTGCCAGTGACCCCAAGGACAGATGAAGTTAGGCCAACAAAAAACCAAACACACCAAAAAAACCCTTAAAAGCCAGACAACACCAAGATAAAAATAGAACAATATAAGAGACCAAAGAATATCCCTAAGCACCCCTCCATGTGTTCATTTTGATGCATCAGAATATTAAAAATGCACCTGGAAAGCTGAAACCCTCCCCTAAGAGTCTCATCCAAAGAAAAATGATAGAAAGCTCTCAGGATAATGACTCAGGGTGGGATCCCTCCAGAGCTTATTTGTGCCCCTTTCTAGGTATAAACTTTTTCCTTCCTCCTAAACTCTTAAGTGACCCCACAAGACTTTCAGTGAGGCCATTAGCAGCTTGACCTGGCCTTACACCTGATCCTGTCTTCAAGACCCCCTTTTTCCAACTTTCCAATGAGCTAAGAAATGGCCCTGCCTTGCATCATGGCTCTCTCTGTGACCTTTATTTCCCAAGCTAGACACTCCTTTCCTATGTAACATTTGGAGGAAGTTGCTACAAAGCACCACCGAGGCCATCTCCTGTTATTTCTACCCTAAGTCCTTTGTCTCACTGTTCTATCCTTTATAAATATTCTCTCAAAATCACCTGAACTCATGCTGCAAAATCTTTTTTACATGAAATCAAGAACCCACACACTACAGGCTGGCCTAAGGCAGAGACACTCCAGGATGGCCCCTGTCTGGTGGCAGCTGGTCTTCCTCCGTTGCTGTGTACCTGTAACTAATCCTAACCCATAGGATCTGGACCCCCAAGCATCCCTTGGTTAACCTTCACTTTCTCCTCCCATAGCCCAGACACATTGCCTGTTACTGCCCATTCCCCACATCCTGCCTCTCACTCACAGCTCCTTTCTTTGCTCCAACGCTATCGCTTATAGAAAACTCAATGGGTAGAATAATATTTTTGTAATAGTAACCAAACTTCTCAGTATTATAACTTCCTCCTTGGTCTAGCCATACTTCATGGAGCTCAATTATTCTATGCTCATAGAATAATTGACTTAGAAAAGCCAGGTTTCTTCAGAAAGTGGAAAACAGAGAAAGCTCTTCATAGGAAAACAGAAAAGACACAACATAGGACAAGTATTTGGATACAAAGTTTTCTTCACAGACTTCAAAAGATTTTCCAGTTAGGGAGCAAGAAAGAGGAAATCATAGAGAGAATAATGAAAGCAAATATATCAGTGTGTACCAGGGAAATAGATCCTATACACAATTATTTAGGCCAAAGCCTGAGGATATGGCAATAATTTCAAGTAATTTGGGGGATATGAGGCTCTTCCTAGGTCTGTTCCTGGGGAGGCAGCCGCAGAAGGAAAGAATGATTATTGGAGTATTTCAGTAGGAGGGAGCCTTAGCATAATTACCCACTAGAAAGACCTGGAATTAAAGAATGAAACAGCTGTTATGCAAAGACCTTGTAGAGGAGGATGAGAAAAGACTCCTCTGTAATTTGTGTGGGCCCATTGCCAAAGACCAGAGAATGTTTTGGAGGACACAGTACCTTGCTGCTTCCAATGTCTCTTTACTCTAGACTTTCATGAAACTTAAGCCAAAATCCCATGGGAAAGGGAGGGAAACCCCCAAATGACAAAGATTTGGGAGGTGGCAGACTCAAATTGGAAATTAAATCTAGTTTTTATTATGGCCAAGTAGTATCCCATTGTATATATGTATCCCATCTTCTTTATCTAATCATCAGTTAGAGACTGGGTTATTTCTATATCTTGACTATTGTGGTTAAGGCTGCAATGAACATAGGGCTACATATATCTTTACAAATACGTGTTTTCAAAATTTTCAGGTAAATGCACAGAAAAGGAATTGCTGGGTCATGTGGTAGCATTGTCCTTAATTTTTTTGAGGAACTACGTGCTGTTTTCCACAGTGACTGCACAAATTTACATGCCCATACACATGTACAAGGGTTTCCTTTTCTCTACATCCTCACCAAAACTTGTTATTTCTTATTGTCTTATTGATGATGGACATTGCCACAGATGTGAGGTTATATCTCATTATGGTTTTGATTTGCATTTCTCTAATAGTTAGTGAAGTTGAACACTTTTTTACATATCTGTTGGCCATCTGTATATTTTCCTGGCAAAAGTGTCTAATCAGGTCCTCTGCCCATTTTTTAATCAGGCTGGGTTTTTTGTTGTTAAGTTGCAGGAGTTCTTTCTTTTTTTAATATATTTTATTTATTTTGCTATTACAGTTGTCCCAATTTTCCCCCCTTTGCTCCCCTCCACCCAGTACGGCATTTCTTCCAGCAATGCCCCCCTTAGTTCATGTCCATATGTCATGCATATGAATTCTTTGGCTTCTCCATTTCCTTTGTTCTTCTTAATATCCCCTTGTCTATTCTATAAGCACCAATGTGTACTTTTTATTTTCCTTTTCACATCCAGGCAATTTACCATTTAATTATTGCCTTCTGTCAGCTTTTCAAATCATATTAATACAAAGTTTTCTTTTCATTATTCCAAAATGCTTATGTTAATTCATTTGTTTAAAAAATTACTGTTTTAAGTAATATGAAATGCAATATTACCAAACACATGCAAAAATACATTTATACACATACATATTTTTACACATATTTAAAGTACATACTGTATTTTTGAAGAGTTAAAACAAAAAACTTAAAATATGCCAATAGCTTACATAATTATTACATGTTAAATGATAGTATTTTAGATATATTGTAGCAAGATTAAGCATTTTTTTTCTTCTTTAATACTTATTTTACTCTGGAATGCTATTTTTGTGAAATATATCACAGAAATGGTATATTGCAGAACTCACTTTTGTGAAAGTTGTCCTAGAGATGTGCCAAACCCATAGTAAAAAACGAATTTGGTTTTTGAGTCAGATCCTTCCCCCTCCAATAATACAACTCAACTTTATTTTAAGCTACTGGAACAACAACTTATTCTTTTTGGACTTTTCCATCTTAAATAGTAGATTTACTTGTTTATTTAGGCTGTGCACAGGTCTTACCTCTTTCAATACCTTCTATTCTTCCTCGACATGTGGTTTACAAGTTGAAGCCTTCAGAAATAATGGCACTTGTAGTGCTCACCTGGTCCCCAGAGTAGAAATTATTTTGTCTACTAAATTGAGGTAAAAAATAAAAATCCCTAGGATTTAAATAATTTTGTAGAATAGTATTCTAGCTATTTTTTGAACATGTGGTTGATTTCCTATGTGGTCCTCAACTAACCCCTGAACTATTTCAAATTCTGTTGAGGAAGAGATTAGGTATGTTCACATTTCAATAATAAAGCTTACTATAGCATTCATTCCTTTTCCCAACCATCCCCAGTCTGGGGGCCTTCATAACTGGAAATGTCTATTGCCACAATTTAGTTGAAAGGAATCTCATCTAATTTACATGCTAATATGAGATATATTGTCTATGGGCACAAATCATATAGCTTAGTAGTTTGCAACTTTCATCCAAATTGGTCTTCATTCTCAGCATCTTTTCTAACCTAAAGATTGACTGATTTCACAACACACCCATGTCTAGCTGGTTGCTATTTAAAACAAAATCTATATATTACACACCCACAAACACACACATATTTTATAACATTGAATAAGAAAGATAGAATGTCTTCTATGTGATATACATCCACATTTTTCTTAGGTTTTTCTTCTTCCTTAATTGCATTAGATTTTTCTGAGTTATTGGAAGTAACCTGATTTTCCCATATTGTGAAATGATTCCAATCTAAGAAAACTTAACCTGCAGTAATGCAGATACAAGTAATATACAAAATTGTACCTTATTTAGTAAAATCTGTTTATAACAAGATCACTTTAAAGCATTCATAAATTTAAGTTGGTTTTTATCCATTCTATCCATTCAGCTGCCCTATGTCTGTTGATTGGTGCATTTAATCCATTTACCTGTGTACCTGTGTTCCTGTCTGTCTGTCTCTGTTTCTTCATCTTCTTAAAGCAGACCCTTTAGCATCTCTTGCAATGCTGGTTTGCTGGAGATGTATTCTTTTAGACTTCTCTTGTCTGGGAAGCTCCTTATTTCACCTTCCATTTTGAATGAGAGCCTTGCTAGGTAGACTATTCTTGTTTGCAGGCCTTTGTTTCCCATTACTTGGAATATTTTTTGCCATTCCCTTCTGGCTTGTTATGTTTCTGTGGAGAAATCAGCTGATAGCCTTATAGAAGCCCCCTTGTATGTCAGTAGCTGTTTCTCTCTTGCTGCTTTTAGGATTCTCTCCTTGTCTTTGAAATTTGCCATTTTAATGATGATGTGTCTTAGAGTGGGCCTGTTTGGGTTCATCTTCCTTGGGACCCTCTGTGCTTCCTGAGATTGCATGACATTTTCTCTCCTCAAGTTAGGGAAGTTTTCAGCCATTACTTTT
>PVIW01011694.1:19816-36210 GCA_004026585.1 Noctilio leporinus | reverse complement strand
AAAAAAAAAGAGGAAGGAAGAAAAGAATAAAGAAAGGGTTTAGGTGGCTGGGGAAGGGATGAATACTTAGATTGAGGACTGGGAATGCGTTATAGCCACAGAGTGAGTAGACTTTAATTTGAGAGTAGGGGGAGGGTCTTGGGTATTTAGGTGGATTGAGGTATGGGGGGGCGGGATTAAGAATATGTGAGAAGTAACTTTTGCAAAGGATATGTTGGGGATTAATAGTTCATATTGCTCTTGGTATAACTCAGGTGCTTGAGATTAGCAGCAATCCCTTTCCTGAGGCTGCCTCTTTTTCTTGGTCAGGACCTTACAGTCTATAGTCTATATTCTAGCCGGTCTTGGCACGTGGCTGGGCGTCTGATTGTCAGTCAGGGCTGATTCTGAGTGTCCGCCCCCAGGTAGGCTGGGCCTTCCACAGCCTGGCTGGGTTTTAGGGCTACCGGTATTCTGGAGCCCGCAGGGTGCCCCTTCCCACTTCTGGCGGAGGTTCCTGCCCGGGATGAGCACCCAGCACCTCTGCAGGGCAGCCCGCAACTTTGCTGGTCCCTGTGATGACTGGCCCCGCCCCCACAGTTGCGGGAGGAGGCTATTTGGAGTTTCAGCGGAGCCTGGAGGCCTGTGTGGTTGCACAGGGCTGGGCTTCCCCCCTTGCAGGGGCTTCTAGCTGCTGTTTTCCCCGTGGCCCAGCAGCACCGTTTTCGGCCCTCTCACCGCCTGGCCAGTGCACTTCCCTGCTCCCCGACTCCGGCTTCCCGCAGGACTCTTCTCCTCCGCCTCTAGTCCCACACGGAGTGTCCTCTCTCTGTTGCTGGAGTGAGTCTCTCACACAGTCCCTCCCCCCGCAAGAGTTCAATTCTGCGTTCCCTACAGTGTTTGCCCTCACTGTCCCCACTTCACTGTTGAGACTTCCAGTCGCCAGGGAGCCCAGAACTGGCCTCAGTCAAACATGCCCCTCTGGGCAGAGCCGCCCCTGCCCAGAGCCAACCTCAGCCACTGGTCGGTCGGTCGGGAACGCCTCACCTACTGTCCTGCTGGCCTCCTCTGCCTCTGGGCTGTGCTCCCCTGTGTCCAGATGCTGCCCACTCCAATTCCTAGGGTCCTGAAGACGTCTCACGCTCCCTATCTTGTCCTCTAGCTGCTTTGGTACTCGAGAACACCATCAGCACTGCTTTCTACTCTGTCGCCATCTTAAAAGCTCTTGGACTTCTTAAAGTGAAAACATTTTATTTGGGTGGGCCTTCTGTTACATGCAACTGGCATTAATTTTAATGAATTAAGGCTCCGAGGCCAGTTTACCTTACCAGATCTCTACTAAATTTTAATATTCAATTATCTTACCATATTTCTTACCGTCCTCACTCTGCTGCATTTGTTCATCCACCCCTCCTTTTCTTTTTGCATTTTAGGTCCTGTGCAACTCTGTCATAGCAGCTCTTACTGACGAGCACCAGCCATTCCTTTTACCCTCACCCTACTTGCTACACCTCCCCTGCTGAACTTCAATCCTGAGGTGACTCATCCTCTCCCACTTTTCACCCTCACACAGGCTATTGTGGACTGTTGGGGGGAAAAAAGCTCAAGTCTCTGCTCTGGTGCCATCAGCAAGGGCAGTCCCCCTGGGGATCAGGGGTCCTCTCCCAAGAGGGTACACTGACAAGGTAGGAATATCCCAGGTGACAGGTGGTGGCTCCACCAGTTTCTGTGGATCAAGTAGCTACACAATTCAAGGAGAGGAGATGTAGGCCCCACCTCATGATGAGAGGAGGGGAGGAGAATGTGGAGTTGTATTTTTAAACTGTTACAGGTAGAGATCCAAGATGGCAGAGGAGTAAGTAGAAACCTACCAAAAGGGGAGCAGTTTAGTCAAGGACCTAGTATGGAAGAACCATGGACATGGACAACAAGTGGGATTGACTTTGTGGGGGAGTGGGTGGGTGGGGAACGGGACAGAGGGGAGTAAAAAGGGGATGGATATAATACAACAACAATAAAATTAAATTAAAAAATAAAGAAACTATACCAATCTCCTCCCAGAACCAATCTGGGATTACAACTAAATTGTAGAGAAATCATCTGGAATAATCACTTGAACTACAGCTGGAGAGGAGCCTTATAACCATGGATAGACAGAAGAAACCACTTCAACACAATGTGACTAACTGACCAGAATAACAATTGAAGGAGACAGCCACAGACTGTGGATCACTGGTAGTCTTGAGCAGGCTCCCTAGAGCCAAACTAGGACACTATCGGACATCACCAGGGTGGATCCAGAAAGAGAAGAAAGTGGTAAACACTAGATACTACTGACATAAACTCCACTAAGATCTTCATGATTTGCAGTATATTCTGTCCTGTATAGCTTTTTAACATTCATTTCTTGTCCTTCAAGTTTGTGCTTATTAGTTTTTATATTATAGTTTATTTCAAATCTCATATTTGGCTTCTCCCTTCTCTTAGTTCATTTTATCTTCTTTTTCACTTTTCTTGTTTTTGTTTTGAAATTTTATTTTCCCTCTTGCTATGACTTGTTTCCATTCTGTACTCTTACTATTTTTTTTTTCCTCTCCAGCCTCTTTCTTACCTTTATTCATCTCACATTCTTAAAATACCCTTATTCTCTCTCCACCTTTATCAACCATTGCTGTTTGGTTGTGGATATGGTGGTTGTTGTTGCATTTCTTTCATTTTATTCCTAAATTGTCACTATTTTTGTATTTCAAATCTCAAATTTTACCATTCCCCTCTTCTCATTTTGCTTTCCTCCTGCCTTTATTTGTTTGTTTTAAATTTTAATTTTCTTGCCTTAGCCTGGTTTTCATTCCTCACTCTCAGTATTCCTTCTTCCTCTAACCTCTCAAAATCACTTCTATTTCTTCTAGACATTTCTTAAACTTTTCTTTCTTTCTTTCTTACCTCATATTCCCATCCCATCTACATAAATCTTTGCTCACTTGTTGTTGATAGTGCTGTGGTGGATCTTTCTCTCCAATTTGGTTCCTATTTTTCTCTCTCTCATTATATATTTTTAAATTTTCTGTTTAAATCTAATATTATATGTCTCCCTTCTCTTACTCTGTTCTGCCTTCTTTCCTCCCCTCTTATTTATGATGTAACTTTTGCTTTCTCTCTTTGCCTGGTCTCTATTCCCTACTGTTACTATTGTTTCTTCTTCTACCCTCTCAAAATTATTTTTCTTTCAGTCATTTCATATTCATTTTTTCCTTTCTTATAATAGTTTTAATCTATTTACACTTTTATTAATACTGGTTCATTTGCTGTTGAGAGTGTGACTGTTGGTGGGGGATATGTTTGCAGGTATGGGTTTGTTTCCTGAGCTGTTTGGTTTTGTTCTGACAGCACCTGTACAACAGCATATGAGACATGGTAGGTGGAGTGACTCTCAGTCAGACAACCAGAGAAAGGACTCACCAAAGAATGACCCAACAGCAACCAAACCTAATTATAGTTAGAGAACTCACATAAATGACATAAAGGGCATTCCAAGAGTACCATATTCCGGAGATCAAGGAGACTGCACTACTGAATCTCATAAGTCTCCTACCACAGAAGTTCACACCATGATGATAAGGAGTTGAAGCAGATCACTCTAAGAAGCAGCAACAAACAGGAAGAGTCACCTAAAATGGGGAGACAAAGAAACAACCTCCGATCACTAAAAAAAAAAAAAAAAGAGAGAGACATGCCTAGAAAGAGTCCTAAATGGAATAGAAACAAGCAAAGTGTCACACACTGAGTTCAGTATAATGGTTATAATGATGCTCAATGAGCTCAGCAAGTACTACAAATAACTCCAGGGAAGCTACGAGGAACTTACTGCAAACTACACCAGCATAAATAAGAAAATAGAAACTATCAATAAGAGCCAGAAGAATATAAAAAATGCAATATCTGAAATGAAGAATACAGTAAAAGGAATTAAATCAGGCTACATGAAGCAGTAAATAAGATTAAATAAGTGAGCAAGAAGACAAGACTGAAAAAAAATTCCTAAACATAGCAACATAATAAAAAGACTCAGAAAGAACAAGGAGAGTTTAAGGGTGTTCCAGGACAACATAAAATGTAATAATATCGGTACCATAGGTGTACCAGAGATAGAAGGAAAAAAAATAAGGGATAGAAAACCTGTTTTAAAAAGTAATGACAAAGCCCTGGCTGGTAGCACAGTGGATAAGGCGCCGGCCTGCGAACCCAAAGGTTGCAGGTTCGATTCCCCAGCCAGGGCACATAACCAGGTGGCAGGCCAGGCCTCCAGTCAGGTCTGTGGCTGGAGACAGGTGAAACGCAACCATACATTGATGTCTTTCTCCCTCTCTGCCTCTCTCCCTTCCCCTCTTTCTAAAAATAATAAAATAAAATCTTAAAAAAAAAAAAAAAAAGTAATGACAAAATAAATAAATAAATAAAAAGTAATGGCGGAAAACCTCCCTAACTTGATGAGAGAAAAAGTCCAGGAAGCACAGAGGGTCCCAAGGAAGATGAACCCAAAGAGGCCCACTCCAAGACACATCATAATTAAAAAGACAAAATTTAAAGACAAAAAATATTAAAGGCAGCAAGGAAGAAACAGCTAGTAACATACAAGAGAGCTCCAATAAGACTATCAATTTATTACTCACCAGAAATACTATAAGCCAAAAAGGAAAGATAAGAAATATTCCAAGTAATGAAAAGCAAAGGTCTGCAGCCAAGACTACTCTACCTAGCAAGGTTCTCACTTAAAATGGAAGGTGAAATAAGGAGTAGAAGGGGTTTCCCAGACCAAAAAAAAAAAAGAAAGAAAGAAAAAAGAAAAGCCTAAAAGAATACATCTCCACCAAACCAGTATTGCAAGAGATGCTAAAGGGACTGCATTAAGAAAATTAAGAAGAGAGAGGGAGATAAAAAGGGAAAAGTGGAAATGAATAGTACCTATCAACAACAACCTTAAATGTAAATGGATTAAGTGCTCTAATAAAAAGACATAGGATAGCAGAATGGATAAGAAAACATGGCCCAAATATATGCTGTCTACAAGAGTCCCACCTCAGAACAAAAGATCTACACAGACTGAAAGTAAATGGATGGAAAAAAAATATTCCAAACAAATGAAAATGGAAAAAAACAAAAGCTGGTATAACAATACTCACATCAGATTAAATAGATTTCAAAACAAATGCCATAAAAAGAGACAAAGAAGGATAGTACATAATACTTAAGGGAATAATCCATCAAGAAGATATAACCCTTATAAACATACATGCACCCAATATAGGAGCACCCAAATATATGAGGAAAATCTTGGAGGACTTTAAGAAAGATATTGACAGCAACATACTCATAGGAGATTTTAACATCCCATTGTCAACAATGGGTAAATCTTCCAAGCAAAGAAACAATACGGGTATTGTGGCACTGAACAACACTCTAGATCAGATGGACTTAATTGATATATATAGAACCTTTCACCCCAAAGAAGCAAAATGTGCATTCTTTTCAAATGCACATGGAACATTCTCAAAGGTAGACCACATGGTAGGACACAAACAGGCCTCCACAAATTCAAGAAAATTGAAATCATATCAAGCATTTTTTTTTTTATCATAATGGCTTGAAACTAGAAACCAACCTCAAAGGAAAAACTCAAAAACATTCAAGTATCATGGAGACTGAATAACATGCTATTAAATAATGAATGGGTTAACAGTAAAATCAAGGAAGAAATAAAAATGTTCTGCAAACAAATGAAAACAAACAAACAACAGCCCAAAACCTATAGCACACAGCAAAAACAGTTCTGAGAAGGAAATTCATAGCAATACAGGCCTACATCCAAAAGGTAGAAAAGTCTCAAATAAACAACCTAATCCAGCATCTACAAGAACTAGAGTAACAACAACAAACAAAGCCCAGAGTGAGTAGAAGGAAGGAAACGATCAAGATCAGAGCACAATTAAATGACAGAGAGAGTACAAGAACAATTCAAAGGATTAATAAATCCATCAGCTGGTTCTTTGAAAAGATAAAATCAACAAACCTTTAACCAGACTCATCAAAAAATAAAATAAAATAAGAGAACCCAAATAAGTAAAATTAGAAATGAAAGAGGAGAAATCAAAACTGATACCACAGAAATACAAAAGATTGCAAGAATTACTACAAATAACTATATGAGGAGAAATGGGACACCTGGGAAAAATGGATACATTTCTAGAAGCATAATCTTCCAAAACTGAATCAAGAAGCAGAAAACCTGAATAGACCAATAACAGCTAGTGGAATTGAGGCAGTAACCAAAAACCTCACAGCACACAAAAGCTGTGGATCAGACAGCTTCATAGGCAAACTATTTTTTTAAAGATATTATTTATTATTTTTAGAGAGAGGGGAAAGGAGGGAAGCAAAGAGGGAGAGGAATATCAATGTATGGTTGCCTTTCACTTGCCTCCAGCATGGATCTAGCTGGAGACCTGGCTTGCAACTTCATTATGTGCCCTGGCTGGGAATTGAACCAGTGACTTTTGGGTTCACAGGCCAGTGCCTATCCACTGAGCCACCAGCAAGGGACATAGGCAAATTTTAGCAAATATTTGGGGAGAGCTAACTTCTATCCTTTTCAAACTACTCCAAAAAAGTCAAGAAGAGGGAAGACTCCCAAACTCTTTTTGAGGTCAGTTTTATCCTAATTCCAAAACCAGGTAAAGACACAACAAAAAAAGAAAACCACAGACCAATATCTTTGATGAACATAGCTACTAAAATCCTCCACAAAATATTGGTACACCAGATCCAGCAATACATTGAAATGATCATATACTGTGATCAAATGGGATTCATCCCAGGGATGCAAGGATGGTATAATATTTGCAAATCAAGCAACATAATACACCACATAAACAAAATAAAAGACAAAAATCACATAAACATATCAGTAGATGCTGAAAAATCATTTGATAAAGTATAACACCTATTTATAATAAAAATACTCAGTAAAGTGGGACTAGAGGGAGCAAACCTTAACAAAATAAAGACCATATATAAGAAAGTTACAGAAAACATCACACTCAATGGGTAAAAATTAAAAGTTTTTCCCCTAAGATCAGGAAGAAGACTAGGGTGTTGCTTTTACCACTTTTATTCAACATAGCTTTGGAAGTTCTAGCCACAGTGATCAGACAAGAAAAAGAAATAAAAGGCATTCAAATTTAAAAAAAGGAAGTAAAACTGCTTTTATTTGCAGATGACATGATAGTGTACATAGAAAACACTATCAACTCCGCCAAAAAATGACTCAACCTAGTAAGTGAATTTAGCAAAAGAGTGAAATACAAAGTCAATATTCAGAAATTGCAGGCATTCTTCTACACCCACAATGAAATGTCAGAAACAGAAATTAGGAAAAAATATTTACTATTGCAATAAGAAAAATAAATTACCTAGGAATAAATGTAACAAAGAAGGTAAAAGGCCTGTTTTTAGAAAACTATAGAACACTGAAGAAAGAAATTAAGGAAGATACAAATAAATGGAAGCATATACCATGTTCATGGATGGGAAGAATGAACATCATAAAAATGTTCATACACAAAGCAATGTATAGATTCATCTCAATTCCTATTAAAATATCAATGACATACTTCACAGATCTAGAAAAAATACCTCCAAAATTTATATGGAGCCAAAATGACCACAAATAGCCTCAGCAATCTTGAAAAAGAAGAACAAAGTAGCAGGGATCACAATACCTGATATTAAACTATATACAAGGTCACTGTAATCAAGATTGTCTGGTTCTGACATAAGAACAGACACATAGATCAATGGAGCAGAATAAACAGCCCAGAAATAAACCAATATCTCTATGGTCAATTGGTATTTGACAAAGGGACCAGGAGCATAAAATGGAGTAAAAATAGCCCATTCAACAAATGGTGTTAGGAGAACTGGACAGGGACATGCAAAAAAATGAAACTAGATCACCAACTTATACCAGAATAAACTCAAAATGTGTAAAAGACTAAATCATAAGCAATGACAGTATAAAAACATAGGCAGTAAAGTTTCATATATCTCATGCAGCAATATTTTTGCCAATATATCCTCTAGGGCAAGGGAAATAAAGGAAAGAACAAATAAATAGGACTACATTAAATTTAAAAGCTTCTGCATGGCTAATGAAAAAATCATCAACCATACGGGAAAACATATTTGCTAATGATATCTTGGACAAGGGTTTGATATCCAAAATATATAAAGAGCTCAAACAACTCAGCACCAGGAAGATAAACAATGCAATTTAAAAATGGGCAAAGGACCTGAACAGACACTTCTCCAAGGAGGACATACAAAGGGCCCTTAGGCATATGAAAGAATGCTCAACCTCACTAGCCAACAGAGAGATGCAAATTAAAACCAGGGTGAGATACCACCTCACACAGGTCAGAATGGCCATAGTAACAAATCAACAAACAACAAGTGTTGGAGAGGATTGAAGAAAAGGGAACCCTGGTGCACTGTTGGTACAAGTGTAGACTGGGGCAGCCACTGTGGAAAACAGTATGGAATTTCCTCAAAAAACTAAAAATCAAACTGCCTTTTGATCCAGCAATCACACTACTGGGATTATACACCAAGAATCCTAAAACACTAATTCAAAAGAACCTATGAACTCCTGTTCATAGCAGCATTACTTAACAATAGCCAAGTACTGGAAACAGCCTAAGTGCCCATCAATAAATGAGTAGATCAAAAAACTTTGGTACATTTACACAATGGAGTTCTATACGGCAGAAAGAAAGAGAGAACTCCTATCATTTGTGACAGCATGGATGGAACTGGAGAGTATTATACTAAGTGAAATAAGCCAGGCAGTAAAAGACAAATATTATATGACCTCACCTATAGAAAGAACCTATTGAACAAAACAAACAAATGAGCAAAATAGAACCAGAAACATGTAAACAAGGAACAGACTGACAGTGACCAGAAGGATGGGGAGAGGGGAATAAGGGAGGAAAGAAGGTAAAGGGTCTAGTCAAGGAACAAGTATAAATGACCCATGGTCATGGACAAAAGGGAGGGGATTAACTGTGTGAGAGTGGGGGGTGGCAGGGTGGGCAAGGCAGGGAAGAGCAATGGGGGGAAATTGGGACAACTGTAATAGAACAATACTTAAAACAAAAATTCATACCATCTGCAGTCTAATGCTCCCTTTCCATATGCTTCATCAAATCCCTCTCCTGTCCTTTCTGAACCTCATAACCCATCTCTAGCCAGTGACCACATGCTCCCTTTACCCGTAAGCTTCCTGGCTTCCTCCTTCCCTCAGCACCAGCTCCCTGGCTGGTGAGAGATGCCTTCTTGACTTCTGGTGGAGAATGACCACCCTGATCTCTAGTTGGCCCTTCTCTCCTTCCAGAAACTCTACTAGCCTTTCCCTCTAACTTTTATCTCCTCTAACTAGAATTCTCAGAGGCCCATAGTCATCTCTTCTAACTACACAGCTTCTTACTACCAGTGTGTTTTACTAGGAAGAGTATTTTGTGTCTGTTCTCTTTATCTTGCTTTTCATTTTCTTTCTAACTCATTGTAGTCTGACTTCCACCCACCAATTCTATGGAAACCTCTTTTGCTAAGGCAACTCATTTCTTCCTGGATACTTGCTGCCCTTCATTTTTACTTTCCTCTGCCATTTGACATGGGTTGGTAATTTGCTTTTCGAAAGCATTTCCCTCATGGTTTGTGTAACAGTCTCCTGATATCAGTCCCTTTTGGTGGATCATGATCCCTTCTCTACATGGCTGGCTCCTACTCACCAAGACCCAGCCAGATCTCTGCCTGCCTTGACTGGCTTGTGAGCTGGGGTCCCCCTGCTGGGTGTGAGCCTGAGCTGGCTCCCACAGCCCCCGAAAGGCAGGGCCACCTGTATGCTCACTGCAGCTCATTCTTCCAATTGTCCACTGCGTACCTGACTATCAGGTGTTATTGCAGTGGCTTATTGGTCTGGGCCATAGTTTTTTCCTCTTTATTGTTTAAGAAAATTACACAGACAACATGTGAATACATTTTAGTATAAGTTCAAATAACGAAGAAATGTGTAAATCATAAGGGATAGTTCTGGCAACACCACCTCCAATCCCACCCTCATTCCCGAAGTAACCTCTGTTGGCTGTGACTCTCCTTCCAGGCTTTTCTGTGCACTCACATCCCTATTGTGTATAGCAAATAAAATCTTTTCAAGATAATTAGGGTCACAACCTGAGTTCCACACCACAATGGGCCATGGTTTTCTTACTGAAGGACTGAGTTAACTAAGCCCTAAGGTGTTTATTACTTGTCTCCTCGTGTAAACGGGATGTATTTAATCATCCCTCAAAGGGAATTTTACTGTTTTCTAATTAAGGCCCTCTAGGAATAGTGTTCATAATTTCAGTTTATGCTATCAGTGTACTGAATATGTTTATTACTTCTAGTATATTTTTGGTTAGTATCCTTGAATTCTCTTCCCAGATAGTCATGTAATGCCTAAGTAATGAGACAAAAATAGAACTATAGCACATTTACTTAAAATTAAAGAACAGGCAGACTGTCATGTGTAGCCCTTCTGGTGGATGTGTTGGAGGGGTATTGAAGCACAACTGCTCTACATTCTCCTGAAAATGGACCTTAAGAGGAAAGGGGGAGGTTCTGGCACATTGGCCTCTACTTCTAGGCTCTTTACTGAGAATAGGCGTCCTGTATCTGTGAGGCAAATTTGCCCTCTTCAGAGAGGGCAGCTTCAGGGGATGCACCTGGGGCGGGTAAAAGAGGAACATCAGGGCAGCTGAATCCACTCTGACCATCAATGGGTGACAGGTCGCCCTCATATCCAGAACTACACTTTTTATTTTTAATTAAAAAAAAAAAAAAAAAAAAACAAACAACCTCACAGCAATTTTAAAACTCAGAAAAATAGAAAAAATAATTGATACAAAAGGTGATTATTTTTATTTCTATTAAAAATAGAAAAGGTGATTTCAAAGGAAATGAGCTACCATTATATATAATAGTGTATCTTTGTTTTACAATGTGCTTATCAAGGTAGGTTTTAAGGTAATAATAGTTATTTGAGATTAATATTCTTTCTTTTTTTAATTTAATTTTATTGTTGTATTCCATCCATCTCCTTTTTCCTTCCCTCTGTCCCCTTCCCCACCCACCCACTCCCCACCAAAGTCAGTCCCACTTGTTGTCCATGTCCATGGTTCTTTCATACTAGTTCTTTGACTAAACTGCTCCCCTTCTTTGCCTCTTCCTCCCCTCTCCCCCTTCTCTCCTCCCCTCTGCCCACTGAAGGTTTATTTATTGTATTCATGTATCTGGTTCTATTTTGCTTGTTTGTTTGTTTTATTCATTATTGCTCTGTAATGGGTGAGATCATACGGTATTTGTCTTTCGCTAACTGGCTTATTTCACTAAGCATAATACTCTCCAGTTCCATCCATGTTGTTGCAAAAGGTGGGAGTTCCTTCTTTCTTTCTGCTGTGTAGTATTCCATTGTGTAAATGTACTAAAGTTTTTTGATCCAATCATCCACTGATGGGTACTTAGGCTGTTTCCACCACTTGGCTATTGTAAATAGTGCTGCTATGACCATAGGGGTACATAGGTTCTCATGAACTGGTGTTTCAGGATTCTTTGGTATAGTCCTAGTAGTGGAATTGCTGGATCAAAAGGCAGTTCCATTTTTAGTTTTTGAAGGAAACTCCATACTGTTTTCCATAGTGACTGCACCAGCCTGCATTTCCACCAACAGTGGAAGAATGAGTTGGTATTTAATGAGGTTTGATGAGCATGTAGTTTCAGTTTTGCAAGATGAAAAAGTTCTTGAAATTGATTGGTTCCCTTGATATTCTTTCTATTCTTCATTAATAAAATAAGTTATATTTATATCTTCCCAGTGTTATGCTAGCTTATCATTTCTAGAAAGAGCCAATCTTTTAATGTGTTGACATATTATCAATTGATATTTGATTTTAAACTTCATTCTTTAAGGAAATTGACCTATTTGGGGCACTTACAAATCTGAAGATCAAACTATATTTGTCTTATCAAACAATGTTAACACTATATTTTTTATAATGGGAATTTCTGTTCTTTCAAAAATTCAGAAAACTCTTGTACATAGTTGACAAGAATGTAAAATGGTTCAGCCACCATGGAGAACAGTTCTTCAAAAAATTAAAAATAGAACAACCATATGACCCAGCAATTCTACTTCTAGGTATTTATCCAAAAGAATTTAAGGAGAATTGTTAAAAAGTATTTATTTGCACATCCATGTTTACAATAAAAAAGAGGTGGAAGCAACCCAACTGTCTTATTAGCAGATAAAGGGAAGATCAAAATACAATGGAGCATTATTATCTGATCTTAAGAAGGAAGGATTTTCTGACACATGGTACAACATGGATGAACCTGGAGGACAATATACTAAGTAAACTAAGCCAGTCACAAAAAGATAAATACTGTCTTTTTGAATCCACTAAAGTTTACTAGATGGGAAATTCATAGTGACCAAAAGTAGAATGATGATTGCCAGGGGTTGTCAGGAGGGGAAGAATGAGTTGGGATTTAATGAAGTTTGATTAGCATGTAGTTTCAGTTTTGCAAGATGAAAAAGTTCTTGAGATTGATTGTACAATGATGTGAATATACTTAACACTACTGTACCATATACTTTAAAATAATTAAGATGATGAAATGTGTTTTTTAACCACAATTTTAAAACAGAAAAATTCTTCAGTGATATTATGAGATTAAGTACCCTTTGGTCTTATCCATCGGTCATTAGGGATCAAATTTATGATCTTCATATGTTAGTTAATTTAACACAGAATGTCAGGGCTAAATGGTTAGCACACTTATAGAGATACAGGCAGACACACGTGCGCAAAGAGAAGGAAGGAGTGAGAGAGAGAAGGGAAGCACCAGCTTTTAGCCTTTGGCATGTGAATCCCTTTATTTTAGACAAGAAAGGTAAGTGACAAGTTCCTGCCAACCTTGGAGCACTAGCTTGTGAGCAGACTTGATACTCCCACCCAGCAGCCTGTCCTTGAAAGAGTAATGAGAACTCCGCAGTTATAACTCTACTTCCACATCATCTTGGGTCTTGGCTAGTTTTTTATCTGGTTATGTTAACGACTATGCCTTCAGGCTCTGTAAAGTGGTAATAAGTTTCTAACTCCATAAGGTGGTTTTGAAGATTAAATAAAATAATACTCCAAATGCAGTGTCTGAACCTGAGTAAGCATCTAATAAATGTCAATTACTAGCATCACCGTTATTATTATAATAAATACATCATTTTGAGTTCCTATTGTATAAGGCAATATAAGTTGCTTTATTTATGTTCTCTCATTTAATACTTATAACAAAAAGGTTGATTTATTTCTTTACATGATGAGGAAATTGAAGTCAATAACTTACCCAGGGAACACAGCTAGCATAGATGACTCTCTACCACCCAATGGTGAGATCTTAGGTTTTGTTTCTTTGCTGCCTCCCTGTGCCATCTTTTCATTGGATTTGCACTGTCCTTGAGTTGGTCCATATTGGCATTCTATTATATTTCCTCCTAGTTTTTCTTCCTGTGCCTATCAGGAGTTACCCTGTATTATAGCTCTTTATTCTTGTCTTTTAACATCATATGGTGAGCATATTTTTATGTTATAAAATATTTTTAAAGTATAACTTTTAGTGGCTGAGTGATATTTGATTTTATAACTATAGCACGATTTGTTTATCCATCCCCCTAATTTTAGGCAAACCGAATGTTTTCAATATCTTGCTATTGTAAGTAATTACAGTGATTTTCCAGAGACAGACATACTTATGCACATCTCTGATTTGTTCCCAAATCTAAAAGCAGATTTACCAGGTCAATATAGGGCCTCTGCCTTAGAATGTTCTATCCTGACTTAAAAGGGAAACACCCTTGACTCTGCTCCTGGTGACAATTCCCCAAGGTGAGATCTGGGCTGTTCTTATTGCACCATCATCACCTGCACTCACCCTTCAATTCTGTGGCTTGTCAGAGGTTGTCTCTGTCTCTATGACTTAAAAACTGATAATACAATATTTGGCAATTCCTTGGACATACTCCTGAGGGAAGCATTTTGTCTCCTTTAAGAATCTTTGCTGTAATGATTTTCCTTGGGAGAATATTTTTGAAGTATCAATCTGGGTCCCTTATTTTGGAACTTCTTCTTGCTTCCTGTTCCTGCTTGTCCTTGCTTCTGCCTCAGTTGCATTTGTCTTTTCAGATGTGACTTTTCTACATTACTCACTACATTCTGCTACAATTAGTTTTTCACAGATGCTTCTTTGGGTGATTTCAATGCCCAAATGATATTACTAGTTTGGCTTTTTTTTTTTTTTTAAGATTATATTTATTATTTTCAGAGAGAGGATAAGGAAGAGAGGCAAAGAGGGAGAAAAACATCAATGTGTGTTTGCCTTTCACCTGCCTCCAGCTACAGACCTGGCTGGAGACCTGGCTTGCAACCTGGTTACGTGCCCTGGATGGAAATTGAACCAGCAACCTTTGGGTTCACAGGCCAGTACCTTATCCACCGTGCCACAAGCTAGGGCCTCTTTTTTTTCTCATTGAAAGTTAAAAAATGTTTAAGCTTGGCCATTTTAGTTTTGGAAAATATTTCTGTGGAGGATATAATACAAATATATTAATATATTATATTAAAAATTAAACAATCCTTTACACAAAGTAACTGAAAAGTAAATTTGCTTTATAATCTTAATCCCCAAAAGATTACCATACTGAACTGGTGTGTACGCCTCCAGAACTATACTCTAGGCATATGCAAATCTATTATTTTGTTCCTTTGTTAAAAAACACTGGGCTGCATGACACATACTATATTTACTATAACTGACTAGCTTATTGTCATTTTCCATGCTGCTGAATGTGGACATGCATCATTCTTTTTTTTTTTATTTCTATATAATTCATGTTTATTTCACTAACTTCATTTTTAAATTTAATTGTTGTTGTATTACATCTACCACCTTTTTAAAAAATTTTATTGTTGTTGTATTACATCCATTCCCTTTTTGCTCCCCCACCACCTTTTTGATCCCCTCTGTCCCCTTCCCCATCCACCCACTCCCCCACAGTCAATCCCACATGTTGTCCATGTCCATGGTTCTTCCATACTAGGTTCTTATCTAAACTGCTCCCCTTCTTTGCCTCTTCCTCCCCCATTCCCCTAACCCACATCACCCTGCCCACTGAAGGCCTATTCACTGTATTCATATATCTGGTTCTGTTTTGCTTGTTGTTAGTTTTTTTCATTATTGTCCTGTAATGGGTGAGATCATATGGTATTTGTCCTTCACTGACTGGCTTATTTCACTAAGCATAATACTTTCTAGTTTCATCCATGTTGTTGCAAAGGTTAGGAGTTCCTTCTTTCTTTCTGCTGCATAGTATTCCATTGTGTAAATGTACTAAAGTTTTTTGATCCAACCATCCACCGATGGGCACTTAGGCTGTTTCTAGCACTTGGCTATTGTAAATAGTGCTGCTATGAACATAGGGGTACATAGGTTCTCATGAATTGGTGTTTCAGGATTCTTTGGGTATAGTCCAAGTAGTGGAATTGCTGGATCAAAAGGCAGTTCCATTTTTAGTTTTTGAAGGAAACTCCATACTGTTTTCCATAGTGGCTGCACCAGCCTGCATTCCCGCCAATAGTGCATCAGGGATCCCTTTTCCCCACATCCTTGCCAACACTTGTTGTTTGTTGATTTGTTGATGATGGCCATTCTGACAAGTGTAAGATGATATCTTATTGTGGTTTTAATTTGCATCTCACTGATGGCTAGTGATGTTGAGCATTCTTTCATATGCATTTGGGCCCTTTGTATGTCTTCCTCAGAGAGTTGTCTGTTCACATTCTTTTCCCATTTTTAAATTGGGCTGTCTGTCTCCCTGGTGTTGAGTCGCATTAGTTCTTTATATATTTTGGATATCAAACCCTTGTCTGAGGTATCATTGGCAATTATGTTTTCCCATACAGTTGGTTCCCTTTGAATTTTGCTGGTATTTTCTTTAGCTGAACAGAAACTTTTCAGTTTGATATAGTCCCATTTATTTATTTTTTCTTTGATTTCATTTGCCCTGGGAGAAGTATCAGTAAACATATTTTTGCATAGGATATCCGAAAGTTTACTGCCTATATTTTTCTCCAGGACCTTTATGGTGGCACTGCTTATGTTTAAATCCTTTATCCATCTTGAGTTTATTTTGGTGTATGGTGTAAGTTGGTGGTCTAGTTTTATCTTTTTGCATGTTGCTGTCCAGTTCTCCCAACACCATTTGTTGA
>PVIW01011694.1:0-19716 GCA_004026585.1 Noctilio leporinus | reverse complement strand
GCCAGATAGTTTGGATGACAGTAGTCTTGTAGTATGGTTTGAAGTCCAATATTGTAATTCCTTCTACCTTGTTCTTCTTTCTCAAGATTTCTATGTCTCTTTGTGGGCATTTTCAGTTCCATATAAATTTTTGAAGTATTTTTTCTATTTCTGTGAAGTCTGTCATTGGTATTTTAATTGGGATTGCACTGAATCTATAGATTGCTTTGGGTAGTATGGACATTTTAATGATGTTAATTCTTCCCACCTATGAACATGGTATATGCTTCCATTTATTTGTATCCTCCTTAATTTCTTTCTTCAATGTTCTGTAGTTTTCTGAGTACAGGTCTTTTACCTCCTTGGTTAAGATTATTCCTAGGTACTTTATTTTTCTTGTTGCTATGGTAAATGGGATCTGTTTTCTAGCTTCTATTTCTGATGTTTCATTATTGGTATACAAAAATGCTTTTGATTTCTGGATATTGACTTTACATGCATCTATTTTGCTAAATTTGTTTTTTAGGTCGAGTAAGCTTTTGGTGGAGCCTATTGAGTTTCATATGTATACTATCATATCATCTGTAAATAATGACAGTTTGACTTCCTCCTTTCCAATTTGGATACCTTTGATTCCTTTTTCTTTTCTGATGGCTATGGCTAGAACTTCCAAGACAATGTTAAACAGAAGTGGAGAAAGTGGATGGCCTTGTCTTGTTCCTGATCTTAGGGGAAAAGCTTTTAGTTTTTGTCCATTAAGTATGATGTTGGCTTCAGATTTCTTGTATATGGCCTTTATGATGTTGAGGTATGCTCCCTCTATTCCCATTTTGCTGGGTGTTTTTTATCATAAATGGTTGCTGTAATTTATCAAATGCTTTTTCAGCATCTATTGATATGATCATATGGTTTTTTTCTTTCAATTTGTTGATGTGGTGTATTACATTTATTGATTTGCAAATGTTGTACCATGCTTGCATCCCAGGGATTAAACCCACTTGATCATGCTGTATGATCTTTGTAACATACTGCTGAGTCCAGTTAGCCAATATTTTGTTGAGAAACTTAGCATCTATGTTCATTAGAGATATTGGCCTACAGTTTTCTTTCTTAGTTGTGTCTTGACCTGGTTTTGGGATTAGAATATTGGCCTCATAGGAAGAGTTTGGGAGTCTTCCCTCTTCCTGTATTTTTTGGTATAGGTTGAGAAGGATAGGAGTTAGTTCTTCTTTAAATGTTTGGTAAAATTCACCTGTGTAACCATCTGGTCTGGGGCTCTTGTGCTTTGGGAGATTTTTGGATTATTTCTTCAATTTCGCTAGTTGTTAGTGGCCTATTCAGGATTTCTGTTTCTTCTGGATTTAGTTTTTGTGGATTATACATTTCCAGAAATTAGGCCATTTCACCCAGGTTGTCATATTTCTTGTCATATAGTTGTTTCTAGTAACTTCTTACAATCTTTTGTATTTCTGAAGTATCAGTTGTGATTTCTCCTCTTTTAGTTCTGATTCTGTTTATTTGGGTCCTCTCTCTCTTTTTCTTGATGAGTCTGGATAAAGGCTTGTCTATTTTGTTTATTTTTTCAAAGAACCAGCTTCTGTGCTTGCTGATTCTTCAAATTGTAATTTGACTCTCTAAGTTATTTAATTCTACTTTGATCTTGATGATTTCCTCCCCTTCTATTTGCCCTGGGCTTTGTTTGTTGTTGCTCCTCTACTTCTTGCAGCTTCATGGTTAGGTTGTTTGCATAAGCTTCTTGTGACCTTTTTAGGTAGGCCTGTATTGCTATAAATTTCCCTCTGAGGATTGCCTTTGCTGTGTCCCATAGGTTTTGGGCTGCTGTGTGTTCATTGGTTGCAGGCCTTTGTTTCACATTACTTGGAATACTTTTTGCCATTCCCTTCTGGCTTGTATTGTTTCTGTTGAATAATCATTTGATAGCCTTATTGGAGCCCCCTTATATGTTATTTGCTGTTTCTCTCTTGATGCTTTTAGGATTCTCTCTTTTTCTTTGAAATTTGCCATTTCAATTATAATGTGTCTTGGAGTGATCTTCATCGGGACCCTCTGTGCTTGCTTCCTGAACTTGAGTAATGTTTTTACTCATCATGTTAGGGAAATTTTCTATCATGATTTTTTGGAACAGGTTTTCCATTCCTGTTTCTCTTCTCTTTCTGGTATCCCTATGATACGGATATTATTGTGTTTTATGTTGTCCTGCAGCTCTCTTAAAACCTCTTCATCCTTGCTCAGCCTTTTTTCATTCTCTTGTACTGTCTTGGAGTATTTGTCTATGTTGTCCTGCAATTCGCTGATATGGTCCTCTGCTTCCTCTAACCTATTGTTGATTCCTTCTACTGTATTCTTCAATTCAGAAATTGTATTCTTTATTTCCTCCTGGCTCTTACTGATAGTTTCTAAGTCCTTTTTGATGCTGGTGTACCTCTCAGTAAGTTCCTTGTAACTTTCCTGGAGTTCTTTGTAGTTCCCCTGAGTTGTTTATAATTTTCTTTGATCTGGCCGAGCTCATTGAGCTTCTCTATCATCATTCTTTTGAATTCCTTATTTGATAGTTTGTTTGCCTCTGTTTCATTTAGTGATTTTTCTGGGGATTCTTCCTTTCCTTTTGATGATGGACTGATTCCCACCCCCCCATTTTGGGTGTCTGTTGTTGCTTGTTTTTTTTTTCTTGGATTAATCTGCTTTGCTTCCCTGCCTTTGTGGAGCACCCTTCTGTGTTAGGAGATTTGTGGAGCTCAGTGTTGCAGTCTCCTAGATTTTTTCCACTTGTTGCTCTTTGGGTGGCCTTTATGTCACTAACTTGGGATATCTGGTTGTATTTTGGATTGGTTATGTATATTGCTCCTTTCCTTCCAGTTGACTGATTGAGAGACAGTCCTTCTATCCTTTCTCGTACACTGTTTTTGAGCTGCTCCTAAAACAGAACCACCAGTCCAGGCCTTCAGAGATATTTTTCTCTTTTAATCCCTCTTTTGACTGCCTATGAACGTAACTATATACCTATACCCTCCAAGGTAACCCCCACTTTTAATCACACCCTCAGCCGCAACTGAACCAGTCTTAATAAGGATGTAGATATATTAAGACTGTTGTATGAGGGGAAAAAATGATTAAGTTGACTAAAGTATAGATAGTTTTGAAGGGTGCTGAGGAGTAGCAAAGATAGCAGGGATATGAGAGAGAAAACCAATTTATCTATTCTATAGAAATGAGGGAAGGGAGAATCAGAAAGCCTCAAGTATGAGTGAATAGTTTAAGTCTATATATATATAGTTGCCACATCTACCTCCCTGTTCACCCTTAATGATCCCTGATTGGTCCAGGTGGAGCCAGGATGTGTGTGCTTTTAGCAGGAAAAAATTAAAAAATAAAAAATTTTAAAAAACAGAAAGGAAAAAATAAAGAAAGGGTTTAGGTGGCTTGGGAGGGAAGGAATACTTAGATTGAGGACAGGGAATGAGTTGTAGCAGAAGAGTGAGTAGGCTTTTAATCAAGAGTAGGAGGAGGGTTTTGGGTATTTAGGTGGATTGAGATAAGGGAGGAGTAAAAATATGTGAGTTGGGATACACTATGCTATAAACAGAATTTACTTAAAATACACTAATTGTGATGGTTGGAAGTAACTTTTGAACAGGATATGTTAGGGATTAATAGTTCGTGTAGCTCTTGGTTTAACTGAGGTTTAGCAGGGATCCATTTCCTGAGTCTGCCTCTTTTTCTTGGTCAGGTCTCTGCAGTCTACAGACTAGCTGTGCAGGACCTATGGTTGTCACAGTCAGGGCTGATTCTGAGTGTCAGCCTCCAGGTAGGCTGGGTGTCCAGTTGCCTAGCTGGGTTTCTGTGCTGCTGGTGTTTTGGGGCCCTCCCTTCTCTCACCGGTTTTGTGTAAAGACCTGCAGGGTGCTTCTGTGGTGTCTATGGCTGCTCCTTCCTCCTCAGCTCCTGGAGGAGGTTCCTGCCTACGATGGGCACCTGGCTCCAATGCGGGGTGGCCTGCAACCTGCTGGCTCCTGTGATGACGGGCCCTATCCCCGCAGCTCCCAGAGGAGGTAGCCCCTGTTGGCTAACCAGTGCCTGGCTCCCCTGGGTGAAGGCTAACCCTCCAAGCAGTCCAACTCTTTGAGGAGTTTTCCACCACCACCTCTGTAATGTGTGCCTGGCCCCCCAGGGGTTTGCAGCGCAGCCTGCCAGCTAATGCTACTCTTCCCCATCCAGCTCCTTGAGGAGGCCTTTGTCCCCTGCAATGAGTGTGCCAGTTGCACCAGCTGCAAGTTCCTGGTTCGCAGTTTAGAGATTTTGTGGGAGCCTGTGGCTGGTGGGGGTGAGCAGGGTTGGGCCCTCCCCCTCTCTGGGGCTCCGAGCCGCCCTCTCCTTGGTGGTGTAGTGGCAGGACTTCAAGTTTTTGTGGAAGCCTGAATGCTGGTGTGGGTGCATGGCGTTGGGCCTCCCCTCTTGCAGGGACTCCAAGCCACCCTCTCCCCAATGGCACAGGGGCACAGTTTTCAGCCCTCTTGCAGCTCCAGCCGGTGAATTTCCCTACTACCTCCTCCTGCTCCCTGCAGGTCTCTCCTCCTCCACCTCTGGCTCAGTGAGGAGCTTCTTCTTTCTCAGTCTCAGGAGCAAGGCTCTCACCTAGTCCCTCCCCTACAGGAGTTCAATCCCTTGTTCCCTCTGGAGTTTGTCCTTACTGCCCTCACTTTACTACTCAGATTTCTAGTCGCCAGGGAGCCTGGAGCTGTCTTCAGTTAAAGCTGCCCCTCTGGACAGAGCCACCACTGCCCTGAGCCAACCTCGACCCACTGGCAGGTTCAGAACTGTTTCACCTGCTCTCATGTTGGTCTCTGCAGCCTCTGGGCTGTGCTCCCCTGAGTCCAGATGCTTACCACTCCAATTCTTAGGGACCTGCAGACGTCTTGTGCTCCCTATCCTATCCTCCAGCTGCTCTGGCACATGAGCTTGCCAACAACACTGCTTTCTACTCTGTCACCATCTTTTTACCTCATCATTCTTTTTATAGGTGCATAATTTGTCATTATACGGACAAACCCTATACTTTTGGAAGTAATTTCATATTAATAAGCCTTTAAGTTGTTTCTAATTTTTTAATTACAAGTGATGTTTCAATAACTTGGGTGTATTCAAACACACACACACACATACACACACACACACACACACACACACACACATACACACACACATATATATATATATATATATATATATATATATATATATATATATATATCCTTCTGCAGTTTTGCCAGAGTTCCTATTTCCAGAGGATAAATGCTTACAACTTGATGAATATTTCAAATTGTTCTTCTAAGTGATGGCATTCATTTCCTACCTCCTCAGGCTCTGATCATTATTGGTTCTTTTCCTCAGGCTTTCCCTTAAAATGATTATTAGCTTTTTATCTAGGTTAATATGATACATGAAAAACATTATTTTGTTTTAATTTGTATATTTTGAATCTTAGTAAGAGTAACAGTTTTTCAAATGTTTATTGACTATTTGTATTGTTCATCATGTATTCATTCTGGATAAGAGTTCCTTGTACAGTATTGATGTGACAAATATCTTCTCTCATTCTGTGGCTTGCTTTTTCCCTCTCTTACTGGTATTTTTGGATGAACCAAAGTCTTAATTTGGTTCTTAGTAGTTTTGGTTCTAAATTAGTCTTAATTTAGATCTTAAGTAAATTGCATAAATTATGTAATTTAAGAAGGAAATAGTTATTAAAATAATCCAACTTACTCTCTTTTCTTCTGTATGGCAAATACTGTTGGTGTTCTTTTGCCTTTCATGGTTGAAGCAGTGATTTTGCTGATGGTGTGATGTAAGGGTCAAAGTTCATATTTTTCCATATAAATAGCTAATTAATTACCATTTATTTTTTTTTAAATTCCTCTCTTCACTGTTTTGTTTGTTTGCAATGCTGCCTTGGTAGTAAGCCCAGTGTTCATACGTGACTGCTTTCTTTTTGGCTACCTTGTGTTCTGTTGGGCAACTAACCACCTTGTGCCAATATAACTGGCAGAGCAAGTCTTCCCAGGTTATTCTTATTCAAGAGGATCTTGGTTATTCTCAACCCCGTGCATTTCCCTGTAAATTTTCAAATCAGTTCTTCAATTTCCATAACAATATGTTGGGATTGAATTGTGTTACTTTGAGGAGAATTGACATTTTTATAATAACTCTTTCCATCAAGAACTTGGAGGATCCTCTGTTTATGTAGGACTTTTCTTCACATTTTCTTAATGATGTTTGACAAGTGTTTTAAACAGTTAGGGTCTTAAATATCTTGTGTTAGATCTAGTTGCAGGAACAGTCAAGTTGTATTGTTAGTGGATTCTGTCTTTTACAGATTTTTCTACTTGCTGATGTGGTGTTTTCATAGTTATTTGTAGTCATGTAGAGGGTAGCCAAAAAATTTGTTACTTAACTTCCCAGCTGAGGTCAAACAAGGTGACATCTGCCTGTTTGTTTTAACTCTGCAAACAAGTGTCCTTTTCAAAGTTTATTTAATGCCACGTCTCCCACGTTTTGGGTTTTTTTGGGGTAATGGGGAGGTTCTTTGCAGTGTTCCTAAATAAAAGGCTATAATATGGAGAAAAATTCATGTTAGATGAGCTTTGTTCAGGAATGAGTTACGGAGCTGTTGGCTGTGGTTTCAATGTTAATAAAGCAACAATAAGTATTAATAAGGTGTCTTTAAACAGTAGAACACAAAACAGGTTATGTACTCATCTGCTGATGAAAATATGACCAAAGACTCAAAGGAACCTAAGGTTTTACTTCCTCCAGGAACAGTGACTCAGTAGTCACTAATTCAATGTTTGCAGTGACTTCATAGAATAAAACTACTGCAAAAAAGGAATCAACAGATATTTTTATACTATTTTAAATGTCATCTTTTGAAATTTTCAGTTTTAAGTATTTTTATTGGCATTAAGAAATCAAGTAATTTTTATAGTTTAAAAATTATGGTTTATTAAAAATATTCAGCTAAGAGACTGTATTTGAAAGTTACTGATAGCTAACTTTATAATAATTATAGAAAACATCAAGTATTTATAATTATTCCTTTAAAAATCTACATTTTATAATATTATTTTGCAAAATAATAGAAGGTTTAGAAAGATATAAATTTATTAGTCTTATTTTTAAGTGGGGGTCACACTTGCTAATTTATCATCATGAGACCAAATAAAAAGAAATGTAAATACTAAAATGTGGCAATATTTTATAAATTAATAATATAATGAATAGTTTTAAAAACTGACAAGTAACTATAGCAAAAAATAAATAAAGACCCACAAAAAACACTAATGAAGACTTTAATTTTTTCTTCCAATGCATTGAAGAGTTGACCTTGGACAAGTTAGTTACAATTTCTGAGAGACAGTTATATATTTTTGATCATACAGTAAGTTTGATTTTGGGGGGCTATGAATTTTAACCCAGGAATAGATTTGTGTGATCACCACTACAGGTAGGATACAGAAGAATTTTAACACCCCAGTAAACTTCCTTATGCCCTTACAGATGTCTTGGCCTTAAACCCCAAGCAATCATCTGTCTGTTCTCCATTCCTATAATTTTACCTGTCTGAGAATGTCATATAAATGCAAGAGGAAAAAACCCAAAGTTTTTCACAGCTTGGATTTTGCCCCATGTCTCTTACAAGCCATTTGATTTCATCTTACTCCTATTTTTCCTTCACAACTCAGTCTAGTGCCATTTCTCTGGAAAGTGTCCCTTGACCTCTGCTTACTACCATCAGGGTAATTTAGATGTTTATCTGAGCTCTCATAACATCCCCTGCAAACTTGTAGCAACTTTTATCTCCATTAGACACCAAGCTTCATGGGGGCAAAGATTATATATTTTTCAAATTTATTTTCCAATTACCTATCATATACACATATGCATATGTAATTAGTAATTAAATATCAAATGAATAGACAAATAACTAAGAGAGATGTTAAAGAAGATTACATTGAAGCTCCTATCCTTGGGTACTGGAGTTAAGAAAAAAATAAATAAAAGCATTGACACATAGCAACTTCAAAACAGGAATTTAAGAAAGTTTCCTAGAAAAAAAAATTGTGAATAGAAAGTTTCCATTATTTATTACATATTATAACCTCACACACATATTCAGGTAATTTAGGACAAATATTCTTATACTTGGTGGCCAGTTAATGATAGTAACCAATTGGCATAGGGTGAAGAGAGGGTAAATTTCCCAGGCCAATGGTTTTCAAACTATATCCCACCTTGGTGCTTCTAAAGAAATATCTCTAAAATCAGTTAAGACTGGGTAATGAACTCCAGATCCCAGACTTAAGGGTTTTTTGTTTTTTTTAAGATTTTATTTATTATTTTTAGAGAGAGGGGAAGAGAAAGAGGCAGAGAGGAAGAGAAATATCAATCTATGGTTGACTTTCACCCGCCTCCAGCTATGGACCTGGCTGGAGACCTGGCTTGCAATCTGGTTATGTGCTCTGGCTGGGAATTGAACGAGCGAACTTTGTGTTCACAGGCTGGCACCTTATCCACTGTGCCACCAGCCAGGGCAGATTAAAGTTTTTATTAGAGTTATGCTTTTGTTTCAGTTTGAAGAAAGAAGCCTATAGCTTAAAGATTGAAATTGGAGCACCATTGCCTTAGTGTGAGTAGTTAATACAGCCATGTCTATCTGTGATGTGCCAACCTCTTCAAAATTTATTTCCACTAGGGTATTCTTTAATCAGATCATTTTCTTGGCAGCTTATCCTGCTCATGGTTAGAATCCACTTCTGTCCTACTTTCTTGAATTTCTGCCATGTTCCGTAAACTACCATTAATTTTCTGGAGGTCTGTGATAGGATATGGTCTTTAGCCAATGTTTAAAACTCCTTCATTAACTAACAGACACTGAACAAACTCCATCCAGAGTTCTTTACAGTGAAAATCCTTCTCAATAAATAATGTGTCAGCAATCAATTTTCCTTTCATTTATACTGTTCATTTTTATTTATTTACAGTGTTCATGGTATAGCATAAAATTATGAGACTTGTAAAAAACAGCAACAGTACCACTTGATTCCACAGTTAGGTTTAACTCATTATAATGTAAATACAATTATGATCAACTCATAGTGTCTTTAACCCACAGTGTGTAATTCTGCATGGGAAGGAAGGCAGGTGATTACCTTCAGAGGAGGGTGACAAAAGACTGGGAGGAATGGGAGGGGTAAAAGAATAGGAACTCCTAACAAGGAGGAAAAGTAGGTTCAGGGGGTATAGCATGTGGGAGAGGCAGAAGCCAAGTAAGCTCTGGTCAGGAGAGACCAATAGGAAGATTCCACAGGTGGAATGGGTCTAAGGGATGATAAGATCCAAGATGTGACATTGCTGGTGGGTGGCTGATGAGTGAGGTGACAATCAGTGGAGTTGAAAAGGTAAGACTGTGAAGCAACTACCAATAACAGAAATGAAAGATGGGAAATCATTACAGATCCCACAGGCACCACTTATCAAGATATGTGGGATTTTGTGAAAGCAGGGCTTAAGAGGAAAATGTATAGCTTTTAATGCATATATTACAAAAAAGAAAGTCATAAAATCAATTATCTAAGCTTCCTCTTTGGAAAACTAGAGAAAGAGGAGCAATTAACTCCAAAGTAAGCAGAAAAAAAGAATACGAATTAGAGCAGAAATTAAAAATCTGAAAAGAAAATTGACAAAATCAAAAGCTGGTATTTTGAAAAGGTCAAGAAAATTAATTAGCATATAGTCAGGCTAACTAAAAAAAAAAAGAGAACAGATGCAAAACTTACTAATAATTAAAATAAAATAATATTTAGATATGAAAGCTCTCAAAGGCATCAAAAGGATTATCAAGGGATACTATGAACAACTTTATGCCCATAAGTTTGATAACTTAAATGAAATGGACCATTCTTTAAAAGACACAGTCTGCCAGAACTCACACAAGAAGAAATAGACCATCTGATTAGGTTTACATCTATTAACAAAATTGAATCAATATTTAAAAGCACCAGGAGGGCCCACTGATAAATTCTACCAAATTGTACAAATTCCCTACTATATCTTCCCAAAGACAGAAGCAGAGGGTACACTTCCTAACTAATTCTATGAGGCCATTATTACATTATTAACAAAAACAAATAGATACGAAAAGAAAAATACTACAGACCAATATCTCTCATGAATATGAATATCTTCAACAAATTTTAGCAAATAAAATCCAACAATATATAAAAAAAACTAATATACCACAACCAAGTTAGATTTATCCTAGGTGTTCAAGGCTGGTTCAATATTTGAAATCAGTTAATGATATTTCATTGCATCAATAGGCTATTTAAAAAATCACATGATCATATCAACTGATACAGAAAAAGCACTTGTCAAAATTTAAAAACAATCAGCAAACTAAAAATACAGAGGAGAACTTTAATAATTTAATAAAGAACAACTACAAAAAACTTAAAGCTAATATTACACTTATTGGTGAGAAACTTGAAGCTTTCCTACTAACATCAGGAACAAGGCAAAACTGTTCTCTCTCATCTCTGCTTTTCTCCACCAAATGAAAGTCCTAATTAGTGCAATAAATTAAGAAAAATAAATAAGTAATGAGCAGATGGGGAAGGGAGAAATAAAACTGTTTTTGTTTGCAGATAACATGATGATCCATGTAGAAAACCTAAAACATGATGATCCATGTAGAAAACCTAAATGGGCAAAAAAGACCTGGAAGTAATAATAGCAAGATTGCAGGATACAAAGTTTAATCTTGCAGGATACTAAAGAACCTCTTTCTTATATGCCAGCAGTGAATAATACCACATTTATTAGCTCCCAAAAATGATATACTTAGGTAATCTAACAAAATAGGTACAAAATCTATTTGAAGAAAACTACAAAGTGCTGATGAAATAAATTAAAGAACTAAATTAATGAAGAGATGTTCCATGTTTACAGAAAAAGTCTCAATTTTGTCAAGATGTCAACTCTTCTTAACTTGATCAATGCAATCCTAATCAAAATCACAGCAAGTTATTTTGTGGACATCAATAAACTGGTGCTAAAGTTTATGTGGAGAGACAGAAGACCTAAATAAGTCAACGCAGTGTTTAAGGGAAAGAACAAAGTCAGAGGAGTGATACTATGTGGTCCCAAGACTTACTATAAAGTTAGAGTAATCAAGACAGTGTGGTATTTTCAAAAGAATAAACAAATAGATCAGTGGACAGAATAAAATCCAGAAAGAGACCTACATAAATACAATCAAGTGATCTTCGACAAAGGAGCAAAGGCAATGCCATGTAGAAATGACAGTCTTTTCAGCAAACAGTATTGGAACAACTCGACATATGCATGCATAATAGATATAGACACTGAGCTGACACCTTTCACAAAAATTAACTCAAAATGGACCACAGACCTGAATGTATAATATGAAACTGTTTAACTCCTAGAAGATGACAAAGGAGAAAATCTCAATGACCTAGGATTTGGTTATGTCTTTCTAGATTCAACATTAAAGGCACAATCCTTGAAAGAAATAATAAGATAGGTTTTATTAAAATAAAAAATTCTTCTCTGTGAAAGATGTTGTCAGGAAAATAAAAAAAGAGGACACAGATTGGGAGAAAATATTTGCAAAAGGCGCATCTAATAAAGGAAGGTTATCCAAATTATACAAAAACTCTTAAATTTTAACAACATGATGATATTGAAGAAAAATCTGGAACTCACATTCTCCCACGACACAACAAATGCACAACCACATATGAAACAATCCTTGCAAAGAACCAGAGAACTAGCTAGACAGCTGCTCCACAATAAAGGACAAAAGGGCCTGTTGAGATGAATGGGTGAGAAAGAGACACAATCTTGCCAGAAACCTCACCCCAAGTACAACAACCCACCATTGGGAGGGACCTCAAAAGCAAAGGAAAAAGTATACAAGCAGAACTTCTTCTTGAGGAGCAGGGGATTTGTACCCCACACCAGCCAAAGACCTTACCAGACACCCCAAAGAAGAAGATAAACAGATGCAAGTAAGCTCATAAAAGATGTTCCTCATCATATGTCATCAGGGAAATGCAAATCAAAACAAGATACGATTCATCACATACTATCAGAATGGCCAAAATCTGGAACACTGACAGCACCAAGTGCCGGGGAGGAGGTGGAGTAACAAGAACTCTCACTCATTATGGTGCAGCCAGTTTGGAATACAGTTTGATGGTTTCCTACAAAACTAAACATAGTCTTAGCATTGGGTATAGCAATTTTGCTTCTTGATATTTACCTAAAGGAGATGAAAATTTATGTCCACAAAAAACGTCCCTGGACACAGATGTTCATAGCACTTTTATTGATAATTGCCAACACTTGGAAGCAACTTATATATCCTTTAGTAGATGAATGGATAAACTGTGGCACATCCAATGGAATATTATTCAGCAGTAAAAAGAAATAAGCTATCAAACCATATCACATCCAGGAAAAGACAAATATATGGCAACAGTATAAAGATCACTGGTTGTCAGGGGCTGGGACAGGGAGGGATGAATAGGCGAAACACACCGGGTTTTAGGGCAGTTAAACTGGTCTGTGTGATGCTGTAATAGTGGATACATGTCCATGATACATTTGTCCAAGCCCAGAGAATGTAGAGCACCAGGAGCACACTCTAATGTAAGTTATAGACTTTGATGACACTAATGTGATATGTCAATATAGATTCATCAGTTATAAACATCACTCTGGTGGGGGACAATGATAATTAGGGGGGACTATTACTTGCAGAGGCAGAAGGCATATGAGAAATCTGTATCTTCTGCTTCATTTTGCTGTGAACCTAAAATTACTCTAAAAAATGAAATACATGGAAAACTTTCTTAAGCCCTGGAATAAGAAGGCCAGTACCAGCCAAGCATCCCAGGTCAGGCACAACTCCCTGCTGAGGCAGGTCTCTGGGGCAAGGTCTCTGCACTGTGCCTGCCCTGCTGGGAAACTGTAGTTGGATGTGTGTGGATGGACTCTATTCATCTGAAATGATGCAGAAATCTAGGAAGTCAGATGGCTTTCCAATAATGGCCCAGAATGGAAATGGAAGAATTAAGCAGGGAGAAGGCACCTCTTCTGTTAATTGCCTTGTGAGGGCAGCCTCATGGTTTGCAAACAACATACAGCTATAGGCTTTGAAATCAATTTTGTGGGTCACAACAAGAATTTTGTACATAACTAGAATAAGGGTTGAAATAGAATCCATAATAGTTTTGCATACTTTTTGTTTTAGATACTTGTGTGTGTGTGTGTGTGTGTGTGTGTAGTGGATCACAATATAAAATATTTCTTACTGTAGGTCAGTCAGAAAAGGTTGAAAAACAATGCAGGAGAAGGGGATGCTAACATAAGGTGACTGGAAGATGGTCAGGCTCAGAAGGTCAGGTTTGGGGGAGTTCTGGCAAGATGGCAGAGGAGCAAGTGGAGGTACACCAGTCTCCACCCAGGTCACATCTGGAATTATGTTTTTGGAGAAAAAGTCAGCTGGGATACCACAAGGAGAAGAGGAGGAGCAAGGGATAGAAAACCTCTTTGGAAAAGTAATGACAGAAAACTTCCTTAACCTGAGGAAAGAAAAAGAACCACAGAGCATTCCAATAAAGATGAACCCAAACAGGCCCACTCCAAGACACACCATCATTAAAATGTCATATCCAAAGAAAAAGGAGAGAATTTTAAAAGCAGCAAGAAAGAAACAGCTAATAACATACAAGGGGGCTCTGATAAGATTATCAGCTGATTTCTCAACAGAAACACAACAAGCCAGAAGGGAATAGCAAAAAATATTTCAAGCAATGAAAAACAAAGGCCTGCAACCAAGAACACTCTACCCAGCAAGGATCTCATTCAAAATGGAAGGTGAAATAAGGAGCTTCCCAGACAAAAGAAGTCTAGAAGAATACATCTCCACAAAACCAGCACTAAACGAGTTGCTAAAGGGTCTGCTTTAAGAAGAAGATGAAGAACTAGAGAGACAGATAGAAACACAGGTACAAAGGGAAAAATAGATAATGAATAAGTACCTATCAATAATAACCTTAAAGGTAAATGGATTAAATACACCAATCAAAAGACAGGGTAGCTGAATGGATAAGAACCAACTTTAACTTATGAATGCTCTAAAATTATCTTGTTATAAATAGGTAAAGTATAATTTTGTATATTACTTGTATCTGCATTACTGCAGGTTAAGTTTTCTTAGACTGGAATTATTTCATAATATGGGAAAATCATGTTACTTGCAATAATTCAGAAAAATCCAATGCAGTTAAGGAAGAAGGAAAAAGAAAATGTGGAGGTATATTACATAGAATACTATCTTATATTGTTACAAAATATGTGCTTATGTGTTGGTGTGCAATATATAGTTTTTGTTAGCAATTTATGTTTTAAATAGTAACCAACTGGTCATTGTTGTATTGTGAAATCAGCCAATCTTTAGGTTAGAAAAGATGCTGAGAATGAAGCCCAATTTGGTATGGAAGTTGCAAACTGCTAAACTATGTGATTTGTGTACATAGGCAATATAAATTCTCATATTAGCATGTAAATTAGATGAGATTCCTTTCAAATAAATAGCAGAAATATACATTACCAGTTAAGAAGGCTCCCAAACTGGGGATGCTTGGGAAAGTATTTAATGCTATAGTAAAATTTATTATTGAAATGTGAACATACCTAATCTCAACTTCAACAGACATTTAAATAGTTCATTGGTTAGTTTAGGACCACATAGGAAGTCAACCACAAGTGCAAAAAATAGCTAGAATACTATTCTACAAAATTATTTAAATCCTAGGAATTTTTATTTTTTACCTCAACTTAGTAGATAACATAATTTCTACTCTGGGGACCAGGTGAACACTGCAATGCCATTATTTCTGAAGGCTTCAACTTGTGAAATGCATGTAGAGGAAAAACAGAGGGTATTGAAAGAAGTAAGACCTGTACACAGACTAAATAAATAAATAAATATACTATTTAAGATAGAAAACTCCAAAAAGAGTAAATTGTAGTTCCCATAGCTTAAAATAAAGTTGAGTTATATTATTGGAGGGGGGAGGATCTGACTCAAAAATCAAAATCATTTTTTACTCTGGGTTTGGCACTGTCTCTAGGACAACTTTCACAAAGTGAGTTCTGCAATACACCATTTCTGTGATGTATTTCACAAATATAGCATTCCAAAGTAAAATAAGTATTAAAGAAGGAAAAAAACCCAGCTTAATTTTGCTACAATATATCTAAAATACTATCATTTAACATGTAATAATTATGTAAGCTATTGGCATACTTTAAGTTTTTGTATTAACTCTTCAAAATCCAGTATGTACATTAAATATATGTAAAAATATGTATGTTTATTAATGTATTTGTGCATGTGTTTGGTAATATTGCAATTCATATTACTTAATTATTTAACCAAATGAATTAATGTAGACATTTTGAAATAATAGAAAACTTTATATTAATATGTTTTGAGAAGCTGACAGAAAGCAGTAATTAAATGGTGAATTGTCTAGATGTGAAAGGGGGAAAAAAAGTACACATTGGTGGTTACAGAATAGACAAGGGGATGTTAAGAAGAACAAAGGAAATGGAGAAGCCAAAGAACTTATATGCATGACTCATGGACATGAACTAAGGGGGGTGTTGCTGGAGGAAATGGGGTACTAGGTGGAGGGGGGCACAAGGGAGAAAACTGGGACAACTGTAATAGCAAAATTAATAAAATATAATAAATAAATAAATAAATCGCTTTATAAAAAGACATAGAAACTATCAGTAAGAGCCATGAGGAAATGAAGAATACAATTTCTGAATTGAAGAATACAGTAGAAGGAATCAACAGCAGGCTAGAGGAAGGAGAGAATCTGATCAGCAAGCTGGAGGACAACATAGAAAAATATTCCAAAACAGTGCAACAGAATGAAAAAAAACTAAACAAGAATGAAAAGGTTTTAAGAGAGCTGCAGGACAATTTAAAACACAATAATATCCATATCATAGGGATACCAGGAGGAGAAGACAAACAAGAAATGGAAACCCTGTTTGAAAAAGTAATGATAGAAAACTTCCCTAACATGATGAAGGAAAACATTACTCAAGTTCAGGAAGCACAGAGGGTTCCAATGAGGGTGAATCCAAACAGACCCACTCCAAGACACACTATAATTAAAATGGCAAATTTCAAAGACAAGAAAGAATCCTAAAAGCATCAAGAGAGAAACAGCAAATAACATATAAGTGGGTTCCAATAAGGTTATCAAGTTATTGAACAGAAACAATACAAGCCAGAAGGGAATGGCAAAAAATATTCCAAATAATGGGAAACAAAGGCCTGCAACCAAGAATACTCTATCAAGCAAGGCTCTCATCAAAATGGAAGAAAGAAGGTGTTTCCCAGACAAAAGAAGATGAAAAGAATACATCTCTACCAAACCAGCATTGCAAGAAATGCTAAAGGGACTGATTTAGAAAGAGGAAGAAATAGAGACAGAGAGGGACACAGGTACGAAGTGGGAAAATGGCAGTAAGTAAGTATCCATCAATAATAACCTTAAATGTAAATGGATTAAATGCACAAATCAAAAGACATAGGGTAGATGAATGGATAAGAAAACATGACCCAAATATATGCTGTCTTCAAGAGACCCACCTCAGAACAAAAGATCAACACAGATTGAAAGTGAAGGGATGGAAAAATATATATCAAGCAAATGGACATGGAAAAAAAAAAAGGAGGCTGGAAAACCTCGTATAAAGGAACCATGGACATGGAAAACAGGTGGAATTGACTTTAGGGGAGAATGGGTGGGTGGGGAAGAGGAAAGAGGGGAGCAAAAAGGGGATGGATGTAATACAACAACAATAAAATTATATATTAAAAAAAGGAATCTAGACCACCAACTTACACCATTCACCAGAATAAACTCAAGATGAATAAAGAACTTAAACATAAGCCATGCCACTATAAAAGTCCTAGAGGAAAGCATAGGGAGTAAAATTGCAGATATCCCACACAGCAATATTTTTACTGATATTTCTCCTAGGGCAAGGGAAATAAAGTAACAAATAAACAAATGGGACTACATCAAACTGAAAAGTTTCTGCTCAGCTGAAGAAAAATTAGCAAAATGAAAAGAGAACCAACTGTATGGGAAAACATATTTACCAATGATACATTAGACAAGAGTTGGATCTCCAAATTATATTAAAAACTTATATGACTCAACACAAGAAAGACAGACATCCCAATTTAAAAAATGGGCAAAGGCCCTGAATAGACACTTTTCTGAGTACTTACAAAGGGTCCACAGGCATATGAAAGAATGCTCAACATCACTAGCCGTCAGAGAGATGCAAATTAAAACCACAGTAAGATACCATATCACACCTGTCAGAATAGCCATCATTAACAAACCAACAAAAAACAAGTGCTGGTGAGGATATGGAGGAAAGGGAACCCTGGTGCATTGTTGATGGGAATGCAGACTGGTGCAGCCACAATGGAAAACAGTATGGAATTTCCTCAAAAACTAAAAATGGAACTGCCTTTTATTTTATTATTTTATTATTGGGGGTTCTCTGAGATCTTTTCTTTTTCTTTTTAAATATTTTATGTATTATTTTAGAGAGAGGGTACGGGAGAGAGGCAAAGAGGGAGAGAGACATCCATATATGGTTGCCTTTCACCTGCCTCCAGCCATGGATCTGACAGGAGACCTGGCTTGAATCTGGTTATATGCCCGGGATGGGGAATCGAACCAGTGACCTTTGGGTTCGCAGGCCAGCACCTTACCCACTGCGCCACCAGCCAGGGCTCTGGAACTGACTTTTAAACCAGTGATCCCACTGCTGGGATTACACCGAAAGAACCCTGAAACATCAGTTCAGAAGAACCTGTGCAACCCTATGTTCATTGCCACACGATTTACAACAGCCAAGTGCTGGAAACAGCCTACGTGTCCATCAGTGGATGAATAGATGAAAAAACTATAGTACATTTACAAAATGGAATACTACACAGCAGAAAGAAAGAAGGAACTCCTACCTATTGCAACAACATGGATGGAACTGGAAAGTATTATGCTTAGTGAAATAAGCCAGGCAGTCAAAGACAAATACCATATGATCTCACCTAATATAGAACACTAACAAACAAAACAAACAAACATGCAAAATAGAATCAGAGGCATGGAAACAAGGAACAGACTGACAGTGTGCAGAGGGAAGAGGAGAGAGGGAGAAAGAGGCAAAGAAGAGGGACAGTAGTTTAGTCAAGGAACTAGTATAAATGACCCATGGACATGGATTGACTGTGGGAGAGGGGATAGAGAGCGGGTCAGGGGACAGCAATGGGGGAAAAGGGGATAAATGTAATACAACAATAATAAATTAATTAAAAAATGTTGAAACAACAACAACAAAAGGCTGGGGTAGCAATACTTATTTCAGACCAAATAGATTTTATAATGAAGGCCATAAAAAGAGACAAAGAAGGACATTTCATAATACTTAAGGGAACAATCCAGCAAGAAGATATAACTCCAGTAAACATATATGCACCCAATGTAGGAGCTCCCAGATATATAAGGAAAATCTTAGAGGACTTCCAGGATATGGACAACACATTAATAGAGGGGATTTTAATACCCCATTATCAACAATGGACAGATCCTCCAAACAAAAAAATACCAAGGATATTGCAGCATTGAGCAACACTCTAGAGGAAATGGATTTAACTGATATACACAGAACCATTCACCCCAAAAAAGCAAAATACACATTCTATTCAAATGCACATGGAAAATTCTCTATGATAGACCACATGTTAAGTTACAAGACAAGCCTCCACAAATACAGGAAAATTGAAATCATTCCAAGAATCTTCCCAGATCACAATGGCTTGAAACTAGAAACCAACCTCAAAGGAAAAAAACAAAAACACTGTAACTCATGGAGACTGAATGGCATGCTTTTACATAAGGAATGGGTTAAAATTATTAAAAAAAAAAAAAAAAAAAAAGGAATCTAGATGAAATCAAAAAAGTTTCTGGAAATAAATGACAATGAACACACAAGAGCCCAAAACCTATGAAACACAGCAAAGGCAGTCCTCAGAGGGAATTCATAGGAATACAGGCCTACCTAAAAAGGTCACAAGAAGCTTATACAAACAACCCAACCAGAAAACTGCAAGAACTAGAGGAGCAACAACAAACAAAGCCCAGAGCAAGTGGAAGGATGGAAATCATCAAGATCAGAGCAGAACTAAATAACTCAGAGATTCAAAGTACAATTCAAAGAATCGACAGAACCAGGAGCTGGTTCTTTGAAAAAATAAACAAAATTGACAAGCCCTTATCCAGACCCATCAAGAAAAAGGGAGAGAGGACCCAAATAAACAGAATCAGAATTGAAAGAGGGGAAATCACAACTGATACCTCAGAAATACAAAAGATTGTAAGAAATTACTACAAACAACTCTATGACAAAAAATAGGACAACCTGGATGAAATGGACACATTTCTGGAAAGGTATAATCTACCAAAACTGAACCCAGAAGAAGCAGAAAGCCTGAATAGGCCAATAACAACTAGTGAAATTCAAGAAGTC
>PVIW01011693.1:23198-36324 GCA_004026585.1 Noctilio leporinus | reverse complement strand
TCTGTTTGGGTTGATCCTCATTGGGACCCTCTGTGCTTCCTGAACTGGATTCATGTTTTCATTCATCATGTTAGGGAAATTTTCTATCATGACTTTTTTGAACAGGTTTTCCATTCCTTGTTTCTCTTCTCCTTCTGGTATCCCTATGATACAGATGTTGTTACATTTCATGTTGTCCTGCAGCTCTCTTAAACCCTCTTCAGTCTTGTTCAGCCTTTTTTGATTCTCTTGTACTGTCTTGGAGTATTTGTCTACATTATCCTCCAACTCGCTGATCTGGTCCTCTGCTTCCTCTAGCCTACTGTTGATTCCTTCTACTGTATTTATCATGACTTTTTTGAACAGGTTTTCCATTCCTTGTTTCTCTTCTTCTCGTATACCTATGATACAGATGTTGTTATGTTTCATGTTGATCTGCAGCTCTCTTAAACCCTCTTCAATCTTGTTCAGCCTTTTTTTATTCTCTTGTACTGTCTTGGAGTATTTGTCTACATTATCCTCCAACTTGCTGATCTGGTCCTCTGCTTCCTCTAGCGTCCTGTTGATTCCTTCTACTGTATTCTTCAATTCAGAAATTGTATTCCTCATTTCCTCCTGGCACTTATTGATAGTTTCTATGTCCTTTTTGATGCTGTTGTAGCTGTCAGTAAGTTCCTTGTAACTTCCCTGGAGTTGTTTATAGTTTTCTTTGAGCTGGCTGGGGTCATTGAGCTTCTCTATCATCGTTCTTTTGAATTCCTTATCTGATATTTTGGGTGCCTCTGTTTCATTTGGTGGTCTTTCTGGGGATTCTTCCTTTCCTTTTGGTGATGGACTGATTCGTTTTTTCCCCATTTTGGTTGTCTGTTGTTGCATGCTTTTTGTTTTTTATTTTTTCCTTGGATTAATCTGCTTTGTTTCCTTGCCTTAGTTGAGCACCCTTCTGTGTTAGGAGATTTGTGGAGTTCAGTGTTGCAGTCTCCCAGATTTTCTCCACTTGTTGCTCTTGGTATGGCCTTTTTTTGGGCTGTCTGGTTGCATTCTGCATTGGTTGTGTATTTTGCTCCTTTCCGTCCTGTCAAGACAGTCTTTCTTTCCTTTCTCACATAAATGAGAAGAGGGAGAATCAGAAAGCCTCAAGTATGAGGGAACAGTGTAAGCCTATGTATATCGTTGCTGCATCTGCCTCCATGTTCACCCTTAGTGATCCCTGATTGGTCCAGGTGGAGCCAGGACCTGTGGGCTTATAGCAGATGGGAAAAAAATTTAATTAAGAAAAGAAAAAGAAAATAATAATAATAATAATAATAAAGAAATGGTTTAGGTGGCTGTACACCCTTTATGATCTCTGATTGGTCCTGGTGGAGCTAGGACCTGTGGGCTTTTAGCAGGAAGAAAAAAAGAAGAGAATAAAGAAAGGGTTTAGGTGGCTGAGGAGGGGAGGAATACTTAGATTGAGGACTGGGAACATGTTGTAGCCAGAGAATCAGTAGACTTTAAATCAAGAGTAGGGGGAGAGTCTTGGGTATTTAGATGGATTGAGATAGGGGAAGATTAACAATATGTGAGAAGTAACTTTTGAAAAGGTTATGTTAGGGATTAACAGTTTATATAGCTCTCGGTGTACTCAGGTGCTTGAGATTAGCAGCAATCAGTTTCCTGAGTCTGCCTCTTTCATGGTCAGGTCTCTGCAGTCTATAGTCTAGCTGGTCTTGGAGTGGCAGGGCCTATGATCGTCACAGTCAGGGCTGATTCTGAGTGTCAGCCCCCAGGTAGGCTGGGCCTCCAGTAGCCTAGCTGGGTTTTAGGGCTGCCAGTGTTCTGGGGCCCTCCCTTTTCTTCCATTTGAAGTCCAGCAGGGTACCCCCTTCCAGTTCCTGGTGGAGGTTTCTGCCTGTGATGGGTACCTGGCACCCCTGCAGGGCAGCCTGCAACCTAGCTGGTTCCTGCCCCTGCAGCTCCCAGAGGATGCAACCCCTGTCTGGTCTGCCAACACTGCCCAGCTCCCCTGGGCAAGGGCCAATCCTCAAAAGCAGATCAGCTTTCCAAGGAATCCTTCATGTCACCTCTGTGGTGTGCACCCTCCCAGCGTGTCCGCAGTGGGGCCTTTGCCGCCTGCAATGGGTGGGTCAGTTGCCTCAGCTACAAGTTCCAGGCTCGCAGTTTGGAGTTTCCGAGGGAGCCTGGGGGCCTGTGTGGATTCCCAGGGCTGGGCCTCCCCCCTTTGCAGGGGTTTCAAGCTGCTGTTTCCCCAGGTGGCCCAGCAGCACTGTTTTCAGCCCTCTCACCTTCCTGGCTGGTGCACTTCCCTACTCCCCTGGTCCTGCTCCCTGCAGGACTCTTCTCCTCCACCTCTGGCCCAGCCCAGTGAGGAGCTTCCTCTCTCTGTCACCAGAGTAAGGGTCTCACACAGTCCCTCCCTTGTAGGAGTTCAATTCCTCCTTCCTTCCGGCGTTTGCCCTCACTGCCCACACTTAACTGCTCAGATATCTAGTCACAAGGGAGCCTGGAACTGGCTTAAGTTAAAGATGCCCCTCTGGGTAGAGCCATCACTGCCTACAGCCGATATCTGCCTGCTGGTGGCCCGCTGGCAGCTGGTTTGGAACTGCCTCACCTGCTCTCCTGCAGGTCTCCACTGCCTCTGGGCTGTGCTCCCCTGAGTCCAGATGCTGACCCCTCTAATTCTTAGAGACCTGAAGACGTCTCATGCTCCCTATCCTGTCCTCCAGCTGCTCTGGTACTCGAGAACACCATCAGCACTGCTCTCTACTCTGTCGCCATCTTTGATCTCTTGCAGTATCCCACTTTACCCACTTCCTGTATGCGACTGGCACCCCTCTAGCTGTTGCCCTGGTGATTGTTCCCAGAGTGCGTGGATTTGGTGGTCCTTAAAAAGACTCTTATGAGAGATGGGAAGTTTCTTCCCACCTCAGCCCCGTTGGTTTTTACAGCTAGAAGCAATGAGACTTTATTTTCCCAATGCTGTGAGGCCTAGCCTGGGACTGCAGTTGCTTCCCAGGTTTCCCTCCTGGCTTTTATAATGTGTGAGTGCTCTTTGTGATGGCAAGCCATAGCCACTGCCTTGTTGCCACCACTGCCACTGTCACAGCTACCATAACACTTCCCCTCCACCCCAGCTCTGCCCCTCCTACCTGTCTGGATGAGTATTGTTTCTTTATATATTTGTTGGACTTCCATGCAGTTCAATTTCCTGGTAGTTCTGGTTGTTTCTTGTTTTAATGTAGATGTAATCCTTCTTATGGTGTGGAAAGAAGCAAAGCATACCTTCCTACCCCTCCATCTTGGTTGGAAGTTAAACTCTTTAACACTTTAGTTACAGCTTTAATCACATAAGGCTAAACTTTTTTAAAAAGATTTTATTTATTATTTTTAGAGAGAGGGGAAGGGAGGGAAGCAGAGAGGGAGAGAAACGTCAATGTATGGTTGCCTTTTACCTGCCTCCAGCCACAGAGCTGGCTGGAGACCTGGCTTGCAACCTGGTTATGTGCCCTGGCTGGGAATAGAACCAGTGACCTTTGGGTTCATAGGCCAGCATCTATCCACTTTTAACACCTGAGTTCTCCTATCATTCCCCTTCTTAGTTTTAAATTCTTAGTTCTATAGGGTTAGTTTACAAACTAAAACAACATAAGATACAAAAGCTACACAGCTATGGAAGAATGGCAGGCTTCTGCCTCGGAGAGCACCCCTCTAAGACACCCAAAAGTGAATAACCCTTCTATACTCTGCCAGTCCAGCTTGATCCTAAGCTGCACTTGGGAGTTCTGTCCCATCCAAAATACCATCCATTGGGAAATGCAGGAAGCTGGAGCATGACATATCATCCGGGCATTCTTGAGGAAGACAGAACTAGCCAGTGAGCTAGAGAGCCAGCCCTCATTTTATTTCCATTGTCTCTGGAGGCACTTAGCTTCTCAGTCGATCCCATCCTAGACTGTTACCATTGCTTTAACAAACTCTTCCTATGGCCCCTCCCTACTTCTCCCCAATAATATGATCAGATCTTTCCATATCAGTAATGGAAAAAATACAATAAAGCTTAAATAAATTAATTTTTTAAATTACAGTTTATGTTGAATATTATTTTATATTAATTTCAGGTATATAGCATAGTGGTTAGACAATTATATGTGAGAACTTTACAAAGGGTTTCCCTGATATTTCCATTACCCCCTGGCTCCATACATAGTTATTACAATATTATTGATTATATTTCCTGTGCTGTACTTTACATCCTCATGACTGTTTCATAGTAATGATGCAATCTTGAGAAAGAACAACACAAATTTGGAGGAATTATACTGCCTGATATCAAAATATACTACAAGGCCATCATAATCAAAACAGCATGGTACCTGCATAAAAACAGACATATAGATCAATGGAACAGAGTAGAGAGTCCAAAAATAAACCCATCTCTATACAGTCAATTAATATTTGACAAAGGGGGCAAGAGCATACAATGAAGTAAAGACAGCCTATTCACTTAATGATGTTGGGAAAATTAGATACACACACAAAAAAGAAACTAGACCACCTTCTTATACCATATAAAATAATAAACTCAAGATGAATTAAATACTTAAATATAAGTCCAGATACTATAAAAATCTTAGAAGAAAATATTGACAATAAAATATCAGAATTTTCTTAGTAATATTTTTTCTGATATAGCTCTTTGTGAAAAAGAAGACAAACAAAAAAATAAACAAGATTATATCTAAAAAGTTTTCACAACAAAGGAAATCATTAATAAAATGAAAAGATAACCCAGTGAATGGTAGAATATATCCACCAATGATATGTCTGATAAGGTGTTAATATGAAAAAGAAGTTGTGGTATATTTACACAATGGAATACTACTTGGCCATTTATAAAAAGAAGGGAATCTTACCATTTGAAATAGCATGGATGGAACTGGAGAGCATTGTGCTAGGTGAAATAAGCCAGTCATAGAAAGACAAGTACCATATGATTTCACTTATATATGGAATCTAATCAACAGAATGAACTTACAAGCAAAATAGAGAAAGACTCATAGATAGAGAGCAGGTTGCCAGCTTTTGGGAGGGGGTCAGGGAGCTGGATGGAGGTAAAGGGATTGAACAAAAAAGGAAGAACACATAGACATGAACAACAGTGTAATGATTGCTAGGGGATGGACATGGGGGAAGTGGGGAGGTATATGGGTATTAATAGTAATGGGCAGATACTTAACTCAGGGTGGTGAATACACAATAAAATGTACAAATGATGTATCATAGTCTTATGCACCTGAAACCTGTGTAATTAGGTTATCCAGTGTCAACCCCATAAAATCAATAAAAAGAAAAAAAATTAAAAAGAACTTATACTACTGTCTAAAAAATGGGCAAAGGATCTACTACCTTTTTTTTTTTTTTTTTTTAACTGCCTCTTACTTCCTGTGCTCAATTTTCTCTTTAGGAAGCCTAAAGTCAGTGGTTCATCATCATATTTGGTTTTTACCATATACTTTTGAATCCCTTGCCTCTCTTTCATTTATCATTCTCACCTAGTAGAACCCAACCATGGTTAAATCCAATCCTTCCTCTAATGTGCATTTGTACCCACATAGATGAACAAGGATAAAGGAAACCTCACAATGCTTATAATGTGTGTTCCTTTAAATCCATGACTATTACCCTCATTTGTACTCTTGGGCTTCCTTGAGTGCTACCAAATTTCTCTAGTTCTTACTGAAATTTCTTGGGTCCTGATTACCACATTGCTAAATTCATTGGTGTGTTTTCATACTCCATCTTACTTGACTTACCAACAAATTAGCACAGTTTATCATTCTTTTCTCCTAGAAATAGTTTCTTCACTTGCCTCCAAGCCCCCTTCTCTATGCTGGTTCTCTCCCTACCACAATGGCTACTCCTTCTCTGTTACCACTTCCTGTTCTCTTAACATCAAATTGCCTTAGTGCTCAAATCTATAATGTCTTCTCTTCCCTTTATTTACATTCACTTCCTTGATCATCTCAGCTAGTCTTGTAGATTTATTTACATAGCAGTGGTGTCAAAGATGATGCTCATCAAATAGTCCTGTTTTCTTCTACTTTCTATACTGTTAGGTTGCCTAGTGTGTGTAGTTCTTGTTAAGAGGCATATAAACACACTCAGGGGTAATTAAAAGCAAGTAATAGCATCTGAGGTCATGCAGTTCATAGATAAAAGCAGCTTGGATATACAAGTCACCTTGTATGTTTTCTTTGGAAGAAAACCACTAAGGAGAGCTTCCTGTCCTCTCTAGTTTGTGACATGAACAAAAAATATACTTTAATTTTGTTGAACAATGGAGATTTTTGGGTTTGTTACCACGACATAGTTGAGTCTATACTAACTAAGGCACTACAAGTACATCTCCAAGCTAACCATTTCCTTTTAGCTCCAGACTACAATAGCCAGCTATCTACTAAATTTTTCCATTTAGATGTCTAATACACATCTTAAAACCAAAATTCCTCATGCTCCCTAAGCCAGCTCCTCCAACAGTTTTCTCAATCTGAATAAATGACAATGTCACTTTTCTAGTTGTGTAGTACAGAAACCTTGGAATCTTCCTTGACTTCTTTCTTTCAGTCATATCTCATACTCAATTCATCAGCAAATCCTAGCAGCTCTAACTTTAGACATATTCAGAATTCTCCCACTTTTGCCAGTTCCTACAACTGCCATTCTGGTTCAAGTCACCTTCCTTCTATTTCTGAATTATCATGACAGTCTCCTAAATGGCCTTCCTGCTTCTACCCTTGCCCCACTAAAGTTCATATAGCATGTAGGGGGATCCATCTTAAAAAGACAATCAGTAGATATTACTCCTATATTCAAAACAACTCAATGTTTTTCCAAAATCAAATTTCTTAGTGGGCTAAAAAATATTACCTGACCTAACCCTAGCTACATCTCTGACTTCATCATCAGCCCTAATCCCCTTTCACTCTATTTCAGCACTGCCCTTCTTGCTGCTCAGTCAAAACATCAAGCATATTTTCTCATTTAATGCCTTAGACCTTAGTTTTCTCTTTGCCTGGGATACTCATACCCCAGATTACTACAGAGCTTGTTCACTCAAACACATTCTCAAACTTTACAGTGCATAAAATCACCTGAAGGGCTTATTAAAACACAGATTTCTGGGCCTTATTCTAAAGTTTATGATTGAGGAGCAATGATTTGCATTTCTAACAAATTTTCAGGGCTGATGATGTCATCCCAAGGTCCATTGCTTTGAGAATCACTGTTCTCTGCTCAGAATTTATCCTAGGAGCAAAGCCATCCCTTACTATCCTAATAAAATAACATACTGACCCCAACATTTCCATATGCCCCTTACCCTGCTATATTTTCCTCCATAACACATATCATCTAACAATTATGGATGTAATATTTTGTTTACTGTGTGTCTTTCCCTCTGGAATGCGAATGCCATGAGAGCAGGGATTTGGTTTCACTTGTGACTTTATGATACAGCCACTATTCCCTATATCTGGCACAATGCCTAGTACATAGTAGGTGCTTAACAAATATTTGTTAAATGAATAGTCAAAATAAAATGTTGTATAGCAAGCTTTTTGTGACCTAAGATTTTGGAGAAATTCCTCAAAAGTATAGCTCACCTTTGCCAACCATTCAATCACTCCAGCTAAGCTGTTCTTATATTTCATCTCTAGCTCACTCAGTTACCTTTTGTGTTATTTATTGTCACTCTTTCTACTGCTCATGACAGAAAGTACTGGTGATATCTGTAAAAGCCTACTAGTTTGTAGAAGGGACACTGTGATTTAACCCTATTTCTGGAAACCAAAGGGAGATAGAGAATCCCAAGTGAAGCTGGTCTAATGCTTATAATCAACTGTTCTGAGATCAATTATCTCAACCCCTTTACTTTATTATCTACTTGTGTAAGGAATGCAGAGTAGAATTTTAAAAAATATTATTTCCTCCAGTATGATGGCAGAACCAAATAAATAGAGTCAAATATGACAACATACCATTAGGAAAGAGGAGAGAATAAGATCTTCTGCCTAAAATTACTGAAAGGAGAAAATTGGGCAGGCGGGGAGATCTTCACCAAAAGTATCATGATTGAGCTAGACTTTGAACAATGAGTAGAATTGGGTTTGTGGTATTATGGGAAATGGTAAAATGGGGTAGGAAAAGAACTTAATACAGAAGAATCAGCATCAGCAAAAGAAAAGATATGTGAAATACTAGCAATATTTAAAATATTTAACAATCAATTATACACAGGCATCGACAAATTCAAATGTTATCCCAACCAAGTAGAGTGGACATCAGCCATAAACAAACTAGCATGGCCATAATGTTATATACAAATTTCATTATCTGCTCCAAAGAGAGACTAGGGTGTTAGTGTTGCAGAAATGCATAGTAGTATGGCATGGCTACTATTAATGTAATAATAATAGCTGACACTGAGTGTTTACTATAAGCCAGGCACTGTGTCTTGCATGCTTTATATTATAGAATACTCCAATCAATCCCTGTATAGTAAATACTTTTGTTATCCAAATTTTACAGATTGAAAATTGGGTACCCAGCCCTGGCTGGTGGCATAGTGATTAAGGTGCCAGCCTGCAAACCCAAAGGTCATTGGTTCTATTCCCAGCCAGGGCACATAACCAGGTTATAAGCTAGGTCTCCAGCCAGGTCCATGGAGGAAGGTGAAAAGCAACCATACGTTGATGTCTCTCTCCCTCTCTGCCTCTCTCCTTTCCCCTCTCTCTGAAAAATAATAAACAAAATCTTAGGGAAAAAAAGAAAATTGGGTATCCAAAATATTAAGTCATTTGCCAAAGATCAACCAACTCAGAAATATTAGAACTAAGATTTAAGCCTATACAAACTGACTCCAGAGCTTATATGCTTTACTATGGTACATTGCCTCAAGAAAGGGCTAGAACATAGGTTTCTTCAAACATTGTGGGAATACAAAAAAAGCTAAGGATTTCCAGCTGAGATGGAGGTGTAGGTAGACACACTTCACCTACTTGCACAACCATAAGAAGAATTACAACTACATCAAAACAAAAAACAACCAGAACTGCCAGAAAATCAAACTATGGAAGTCTGACAGTCAAGTATTTAAAGAAGTCATGTTCATCCAGACAAGCAGTGGGTGCAGAGATGGGGAGCTGGGATGAAGAGGACAGGGTGTGGTGGAGATGAGGTGGTGGTGGCAAGGCAGTGGCTGCAGCCAGTGGAACAAGCAGTTCCACATTTACATGTGATGGATAAAAGCCTGAAGGGACACCTGGGGAGTGATCTCAACCCCTGGCACAGTTACTGTGACAGGAAAATAAACTCTGATAGCTTCTGGCTGTGAAAAGCATTGGGGGTTGGGGCAGTAGAAGCAACTGCTTGTCTCTCAGGAGAGTCTGTTTAGAGGGCCCCCATGATATTAGAACATATGCAAATCCACCTACTCTAGGAACCATCACCAGGGCAACAGCTAAAGCAGTGCCAGTTGCATAAGAGAACTGAGCAAAGTGACTGGAAAAGGGGAGAGTGCTGAGCAAGTGGCATTGTTCCCTCCCTGACTCCACCTCATGTACAGCACCACAAGGTTGTGAAACACTCCCCTGGTACTGAGAAATACCTAAGGTTCTGCCTGTTACAATGTAACAGGGTGTGGCAGCTCTACCTAATACACAAAACCAAATACATGGATGCTGTCAAATTGAAGAGACAAAGAAGTATGACTGAAATGAAAGAACAGATCAAAACTCCAGTAAAACAACTAAGCAAAAAGTAGATAGCCAACTTATCAGATGCAGAGTTCAAAACACTGGTGATAAGGATACTCAGAGAATTCACTGAGTATGGCAGGCAAACACATAGGGGAAGAGATGAAGGCTACACTATGTGAAATAAAGAAAAATATACAGGAAATTAACAATGAACAGAAGGAAATGAAGATTTAAATAAACTGTTTGGAACATAAGAAATAAACACTTAACCAGAATAGAAAAAGAAACAAGAATTCAGAAAATGAGGAGGGTTTAAGAAGACTCTGGTTAATTTCCAAAAGTGGTGACATCCTAATCATAGGGGTGCCAGAAGAATATGAGGAAGAGCAAGAAATTGAAAACTTACTTGAAAAATAATCAAGGAAAGCTTTCCTAATTTGGTGAAGGAAACAAACATGAAAGGACAGAAAGTCCCAAACAAGACAAATGCAAACAGGCCTCAACCAAGATACATCATATTTAAATTGCCAAAGGTTAAAGATAAAGAGAAAATATATTTTTATTGTTTTGTTACATCCATCCCCTTTATCCTTCCCTCTGCCCCTTTCCCCACTCACCCACTCCCCCCAAAATCAATTCCTCTTGTTCTTTGTGTCCATGGTTCTTCTATACCAGTTCCTTGACTAAACTGCTCCCCTTCTTTGCCTCATCCTCTTCCCTCCTACTTCCCCCCTCCACCCTCCCCTCTGGCCATTGAAGATTTATTCATTGTATTCATGTATCTGGTTCTGTTTTGCTTACCTGTTTGTTTTGTTCATAATTGTCTTGAAATGGGTGAAATCATATGGAATTTGTCTTTCACTGACGGGCTTATTTCACTAAGCATAATACTTTCTAGTTCCATCCATGTTGTTGCAAAGGGTAGGAGTTCTTTCTTTCTGCTGTGTAGTATTCCATTGTGTAAATGTACCAAAGTTTTTTGATCCAATCATCCACTGATGGGCATTTAGGCTGTATCCAGCACTTGGCTATTGTAAATAGTGCTACTATGAACATAGGAGTACATAGGTTCTGATGCATAGGTGTTTCAGGATTCTTTGGGTATAGTCCTAGTAGTGGAAATGATGGATCAAAAGGCAGTTCCATTTTTAGTTATTGAAGGAAACTCCATACTGATTTCCATACTGGCTGCATCAGCCTGCCTTCCCACCAACAGTGCACCAGGGTTCTCTTTACCCCAAATCTTCTCCAACACTTGTTGTTTGTTGAATTGTTGATGATTCCTATTCTGACAGGGGTGAGGTGGTATCTTATTGTGGTTTTAATTTGCATTTCTCTGATAGCTAGTGATGTTGAGCATTCTTTCATATGCCTTTGGGCCCTTCATATGTTTCCCTCGGTAAGCTGTCTTTTCAGATCCTTTACCCACTTTTTAATGGGGCTGTCTGTTTCCCTGGTATTGAGTCATGCTAGTTCTTTATATATTTTGGATATCAAACCCTTGTCTAAGGTATCATTGGCAAATATGTTTTCCCATACAGGTGGCTCCTTTTTAATTTTGCTGGAGTTTTCTTCAGCTGAACAGGATATTTTCAATTTGATGAAGTCCTATTTGTTTATTTGTTCTTTTATTTCCTTTGCCCTTGGTAAAGTATCAGTAAACATATGTCTACATATGATATCTAAAATTCTACTGCCTACATTTTTCTCCAGGACCATTATGGTGACACGGCTTATGTTTAAGTCCTTTATCCATCTTGAGTTTATTTTGGTGTATAGTGCAAGTTGGTGTTCTAGTTTTATCTTTTTGCATATTGCTGTCCAGTTCTCCCAACACCACTTATTGAAGAGACTATTTTTACTCCATTTATGTTCCTTCCCCCTTTGTTGAATATTAATTGCCCATAAAGTCTTGGGTTTATTTATGAGCTCTTTATTCAGTTCCATTGATCTATATGTCTATTCTTATGCCAGTATCAGACTATTATTTACAGTAGCATTGTTGTATAGTGATATAGTGGTATAGTGATTCCTCCTACCTTCTTCTTTCTCAAGATTGCTGTGGCTATTTCTGGGCATTTGTGGCTCCATATAAATTTTTTAAGTATTTTTTCTTTTTTTTTTTAAATTTTATTGTTGTTGTATTACATCCATCCCCTTTTTGCTGCCCTCTGTCCCCCTCCCCACCCACCCATTCCCCCAAAAGTCAATACCACCTGTTGCCCATGTCCATGTTTCCTTTATAGTAGGTTCTTGTCTAAGCTGCGCCCCTTTCTTGCCTCTGCCTCCCCCCTCCCCCCAACCCTTTTCCCCCTCACCACTGAAGGCCTATTCATTGTATTCATATACTTGGTTCTGTTTTGCTTGTTGTTAGTTTTGCTCATTATTGTCCCGTGATGGGTGAGATCATATGATATTTGTCCTTCACTGACTGGCTTATTTCACTAAGCATAATACTCTCCAGTTCCATCCATGTTGTTGCAAAGGGTTCAAGTTCCTTCTTTCTTTCTGCTATATAGAATTCCATTGTGTAAATGTACCAAAGATTTTTGATTCAATCATCCACTGATGGGCACTTAGGCTGTTTCCAGCACTTGGCTATTGTAAATAATGCTGCTATAAACATAGGTGTACATAGGTTCTTATGAATTGGTGTTTCAGGATTCTTTGGGTATAGTCCAAGTAGTGGAATTGCTGGATGAAAAGGCAGTTCCATTTTTAGTTTTTTAAGGAAACCCCATACTGTTTTCCACAGTGGCTGCACCAGCCTACATTCCCACCAACAGTGTATGAGGGTTGCCTTTGCCCCGCATCCTCACCAACACTTGTTTGTTGATTGCCTGATGATTGCCATTCTGACAGGTGTGAGGTGGTATCTTAATGCAGTTTTAATTTGCATCTCTCTGATGACTAGCGATGTTGAGCATTCTTTCATATGCCTCTGGGCCCGTTGTATATCTTTCTCAGTGAGTTGTCTGTTCAGGTCCTTTGCCCATTTTTTAATTGGGCTGTCTGTCTCCCTGGGGTTGAGTTGCATTAGTTCTTTATATATTTTGGAGATCAGACCCTTGTCTGATGTATCATTGGCAATTATGTTTTCCCATACAGTTGGTTCCCTTTGAATTTTGCTGATATTTTCTTTAGCTGAACAGAAACTTTTCAATTTGATATAATCCGATTTGTTGATTCCTTCTTTGATTTCCTTTGCCCTTGGTGAAGTATCAGTAAACATATTTCTGCATAGGATATCCAAAAGTTTACTGCCTATATTTTTCTCCAGGACCTTTATGGTGGCACTGCTTATGTTTAAATCCTTTATCCATCTTGAGTTTATTTTGGTGTATGGTGTAAGTTGGTGGTCTAGTTTTATCTTTTTGCATGTTGCTGTC
>PVIW01011693.1:8256-23098 GCA_004026585.1 Noctilio leporinus | reverse complement strand
AGTTGTGACTCCATTTTATGTTCCTTCACCTTTCATCAAATATTAGTTGACCATAGAGTCCTGGGTTAAATTCTGGGCTCTCTATTCTGTTCCATTGATCTATATGTCTATTCTTATGCCAGTACCATGCTGTTTTGATGACAGTAGCCTTGTAGTATTGTTTGAAGTCCGGTATTGTGGTTCCTCCTACCTTCTTCTTCTTTCTCAAGATTGCGGTGGCTATTCGTGGGTGTTTTTGGCTCCATATAAATTTTTGAAGTATTTTTTCTATTTCTGTGAAGTCTGTCATTGGTATTTTAATTGGAATTGCATTGAATATGTAGATTGCTTTTGGTAATATGGACATTTTAATGATGTTAATTCTTCCCATCCATGAACAAGGTATATGCTTCCATTTATTTATGTCTTCCTTGATTTCTTTTTTCATTGTTCTGTAGTTTTCTGAGTATAGGTCTTTTACCTCCTTAGTTAAGTTTATTCCTAGGTACGTTATTTTTCTTGTTGCTATGGTAAATGGGATTTGGTTTTTCCCTTCTATTTCTGTTGTTTCATTATTGGTATACAAAAATGCTTTTGATTTCTGGATATTGACTTTATACCCAGATATTTTGTTAAATTTGCTTAATAGGTTGAGTAAGTTTTTGGTGGAGCCAATCGGGTTTTGTATGTACACTATCATATCATCTGCAAACAATGACAGTTTGATTTCCTCCTTTCCAATTTGGATACCTTTGATTCCTTTTTCTTCTCTGATGGCTATAGCTAGAACTTCCAAGACAATGTTGAATAGACGTGGAGAAAGTGGGCAGCCTTGTCTTGTTCATGATCTTAGGGGGAAGCTTTCAGTTTTTGTCCATTAAGTATGATGTTGGCTTCAGGTTTCTCATAGATGGCCTTTATGATGTTGAGGTATGTTCCCTCTATTCCCATTTTGCTGAGGGTTTTTATCATAAATCGTTGCTTTATTTTATCAAATGCTTTTTCAGCATCTATTGATATGATCATATGGTTTTTATCTTTCAATTTGTTGATGTGGTGTATTACATTTGTTGATTTACGAATGTTGTACCATCCTTGCATCCCTGGGATGAAGCCCACTTGATCATGGTGTATGAGTTTTGTAATATACTGCTGAATCCGATTGGCCAATATTTTGTTGAGAATTTTAGCATCTATATTCATCAGAGATATTGGCCTGTAGCTTTCTTTCTTAGTTGTATCTTGCCCTGGTTTTGGGATTAGAATAATATTGATAGAAAGAGTTTGGGAGTCTTCCCTCTTCCTGAATTTTTTGGTATAGTTTAGGAGGATAGGAGTTAATTCTTCTTGAAATGTTTGGTAAAATTCACCTGTGTAGCCATCTGGCCCAGGGCTTTTGTGCTTTGGGAGATTTTGGATGACTTCTTGAATTTCATTAGGTGTTGTTGGCCTATTCAGGCTTTCTGCTTCTTCTGGGTTCAGTTTTGGTAGATTATACATGTCCTGAAATGTGTCCATTTCATCCAAGTTTTCATATTTTTTGTCATATAGTTGTTTGTAGTAATTTCTTACAATCTTTTGTATTTCTGAGGTATCAGTTGTGATTTCCCCTCTTTCAGTTCTGATTCTGTTTATTTGGGTCCTCTCTCTCTCTTTCTTGATGAGTCTGGATAAGGGCTTGTCAATTTTGTTTATTTTTTCAAAGAACCAGCTCCTGGTCCTGTCGATTCTTCAAATTGTAGTTTGAATCTCTGAGTTATTTAGTTCTGCTCTGATCTTGATGATTTCCTACCTTCTACTTGCTCTGGGCTTTGTTTGTTGTTGCTCCTCTAGTTCTTGCAGCTTTGTGGTTAGGTCGTTCTTATAAACTTCTTGTTACCTTTTTTGGAAGGCCTGTATTGCTATAAATTTCCCCTGAGAACTGCCTTTGCTGTATCCCATAGGTTTTGGGCTGTTTTGTGTTCATTGTCATTTGTTTCCAGGAACTTTTTGATTTCATCTTTGATGTCATTGTTGACCCCTTCATTGCTTAAAAGCATGTTATTCAGTCTCCATGAGTTAGAGAATTTTTGGGTTTTTCCCTTGAGATTGGTTTCTAGTTTCAAGCCATTGTGATCTGAGAAGATACTTTGCATGATTTCAATTTTCCTGTATTTGTGGAGGCTTGCCTTGTGACAAGATAAGGGAGGAGTACAAATATGGGATTTGGGAGACACTATGATATTAATAGTATTTACTTAAAATGCACTAATTGTGAGGGTTTGAAGTTACTTTTAAAAAAGGATATTTTAGGGATTTATAATTCGTGTAGCTCTTGGTGTAACTCAGATGCTTGAGGTTAGCCGCGATCCATTTCCTGGGTCTGCCTCTTTTGCTTGATCAAATGTCTGCAGTCTACAGTCCAGCTCTGTGGTCTTCACATGGCAAGGCCTATGACTGTCAGAGTTAGGGCTGATTCTGAGTGCCACACCCCTGGTGGGCTGAGCCTCCAGTAGCTTAGCTGGGTTTCTATGCTGCTGGTGTTCTGGGGCCCTTCCTTCTCTCACTGGTTCTGTGTGAAGATCTGTAGGGTGCTTATGTGGTTCCAGTGGCTGCTCCTCCCCCTCCAGCTCCTTAAGAAGGTTTCTGCCTGTAATGGGCACCTAGCTTCAAGGCAGGGGGAGTGGCCTGCAAACCTCACCTGCTCCTATGATGGCTGGCTCTCTCCTTGCAGCTATTGGAGGAGGTAGCCCCTGTTGGCGAAGAGCACCTGGCTCCCTGGGGGCCCCTGCAGGCTAACCCTTCACACAGTCCATCTCTAGTGGGAGGTTTTCACCACCACTTCTGCAATGTGTGCCTGGGTCCCCAGGGGATTATCAGTGCAGTTTGTCAGGGAAGGTTGGCACTGCACACAGTTTAGCTCTCAGAGGGGGTTTTTACTGCAGCCTCAGCATTGTGCACCTGACTCCCCAGGGGGTCCACAGCTCAGTGTGCTGTTGAAGGCTACACCTCTTCCTCCAGCTCTTTGAGATGGCCTTTGTCGCCTGCAATGGGTGCGCTGGTTGCACCAGCAGCAAGGTCCTGGCATGCAGTTTTGAGTTTTCTTGGGAGACTGCACGCAGGTGTGGGTGTGTAGGTTTGAGCCTCCCTCCTCGCCAAGGCCCTGAGCTGTCTTCTCCCCAGGTGGTGCTGGGGCACAATTCTTGGCCCTCTCGCCACCCTGGCCAGTGCACTTCCCTGCTCCCCAGCTCCTGCTCCTGTTGGGTTGCTCCTCCTCCTAAAGAAAAAATCTTAAAAACATCAAGAGAAAAGAAGAGCATTATCTAAAAGGAGTTCCCATAAGACTGTTGGCTGATTTCTCAAAAGAAACTTTACAGGCAAGAAGGGACTGGCAAGAAATATTCAAAGTGATGAAAAGCAAGGGCCGATGCTCAATATTACTGTATCTAGCAAAGCTATCATTTAGAACGGAAGGTCAGAAAATGTGACTCCCAGATAAGGTATAGCTAAAGGAGTGCATCATAACCAAGCCCTTATTATATGAACTGTTAAAGCAACTTATTTAAGAAAAAAAAAAAAAAAAGTTGAATCTGTGCACATTTAAATAACACCAAACTCACAGCTGTCAACAACTGAATGTTATAAATAAATAAATAAATAAATAAATAAAACAAGGGAAACAACCAGACCAGGAACAAAATCATATATATATGGAAATCATTTGGAGGGTTATCAGCTAGGAGGGAAAAGGGTAGAATTGGGGAAAAGGTGCAGGGATTAAGAAATATAGTTGGTAGGTACAAAATAGACAGGGTGATGATTAGAATAGTAAAGAAAATGGAGAAGCCAAAGAACTTATATTCATTACCCATGGACATGAACTAAGGGAGGGGGCATTGCTGGAGGGAAAGGGGATACTGGACACAGGAAGGCAAAGGGGAAAAATTGGGATAATTGTAATAGTAAAATTAATATAATATACTTTAAAATATATTTGGAATTCTATTGTATGGATACATAGTAATTTAGTTAACTGAATATATGGCTGTTCACATTTTTTTTTTCACTTACAAGCAATATTACTATGAAGATTCCTATGCACAGACATAGTCAAATACTTAGGATAAAATTCTACAAGTGGGTCACTTGGTCAAAGATTTTAAATATTTTTAATTCTTCCCAAAGTGCTTCCATCAGTGAATGAGCCTTGCCAATGGTAAATGTTATCACAAATAAACAAATAAATAAATAGTAAAATAGGTTGACCTCTCCATTATAGACATTATTGCTTGGTTGGAAAAATGACTCTCAACCATGCAACCCAAGGAACATTACAAGGACTGTCCTACAGGAACATATGACACTTGCCAAATGGGTGGGACATATAAGGTGTACTGGTCTTTTCACTGAACTGGAGTAATCATGGAAGAAATGGAATTTGAGTGGGACCAAGATGATGGAGAAGTAAATGGAGCCATACCAATCTCCTCCCAGGACCAATCTGGAATTACAACTTAATTGGGGAAAAAAATCATCTGGAATAACCAACAGAACATCAGCTGGAAAGAAGCCTTATAACCTCGGACAGAACGGAAGAGGCCACTTTATCACAACGTAACTGGTAGGAATTGCAGAGACACCAGAGGGCTGGCTGGGCTCCTGCCTGTGGCATTAGCTAAAGGGATGGAGCTGGGGGCTTCACCTGGGAAGACCCAGCTGGGTTTCTAACTAAGCCTATAGCAACACAGCTGACAGCAAAAGAGCATCCAGCTGTGAAAAGAAAAAATGCCACAGGGTTTGTTTGACTGAGGTGCTAGAGACAGAGAATTACTAAAGTGACCACAAACAAAAATACATTAGCATCCATTTACCCAGGAGGCCAGCAGAGGGAGGGCAGAGTGGACTAGAGATGCTCAAGGAGAGTTTGAATCAGTGGCTTGGAGGAGAACAGCCAACAAGGTCCCAGTGCTGGTCCATCCTACACACCGCAGGTAGGCTATGCTATGCCAAATAGTTTCATTCAGAGGGGACCTCACAGCCCTGCCCATTAGAATCAATCTGCCCTGCCCACTGAGCATAGCATCTGAGCATGGCGACAGATTATGGATTAATTGATTTATAACTAAATTAATTGGCCCTGCATAGTGGTGCCTTAAGTGACCACTGATCAAAAAGTGATTAGTTTACAGCAGAACTCATCAGTCCTGCCCAGCAGTACCTACACCTGATAGCTGAACAAAGATCAATTGGATTAAAAACTGGAGGTCACAGACAAAGACAGTGGATCTCTGGTTGGCTCTAACAGGCTGACTAGGCCCAGACAATGGAATGATCTGACATCACTAGAGTGAATCCCGGAAGTAAAGTAATGCAACTCTACATGACAGAAGGTCACACCACAAAGACAGGAACTCAAAAAAGCCCAATCTAAAAAGCAAAATCAAACAAGAAGAGATATCTAAAAGTGGGGAGAAAAAGAAACAGTTCATCGCCAAAAGGAAAGGAGGAATCCCCAGAAAGACGGCTACATTAAAGAGAGGGAAGCAAATGATCAGATATGGAATTCAAAATAATGAAGATAGAGAAACTTAATGAGCTCAGTGAGCTCCAATAAAACTACAAACAATTCCAGGGGAACTATGAAAAACTCCAGGGAAGCCACAAGGTACTTACTGAGAACTATACCAGCATTAAAAAGAACATAGAAACTATCAATAAGAGCCAGGAGGAAATGAAGAATACAATCTCCAAACTGAAGAATACAGTAGTAGGAATCAACAACAGGCTAGAGGAAGCAGAGGATCAGATCAGCTAGGTGGAGGACAATGTAGAAAAATATTCCAAGACAGTGCAACATAATGAAAAAAGACTGAAAAAGAATGAAGAGGTTTAAAGAGAGCTGCAGGACAACATGAAATGCAATAATATTTGTATCATAGGGATACCAGAAAGAGAAGATAAGCAAGGGATAGAAAACCTGTTCAGTGCCCTGGCTGGTAGCACAGTGGTTAAGGCGCCGGCCTGCGAACCCTAAGGTCGCAGGTTCGATTCCCCAGCCAGGGCACATAACTAGGTTGCAAACCAGGTCTCCAGTCAGGTCTATGGCTGGAGACAGGTGAAACGCAACCATACATTGATGTCTCTCTCCCTTCCCCTCTCTCTAAAAATAATGAAATAAAATCTTAAAAAAATAAAATTAAAAATTAAAAAAAAAAGAAAGAAAGAAAACCTGTTCAAAAAAGTAATGATAGAAAAGTTACCTAACTTGGTGAGTGAAAACATTAATCAAGTTCAGGAAGCACAGAAGGTGCCAATGAAGAGGAACCCAAACAGACTCATTCCAAGAAACATCATAATTAAAATGGAAAATTTCAAAGACAAGGAGAAAATCTTAAAAGCATCAAGAAAGAAACAGCTAATAACACATAACAGGGCTCCAGAAGGTTTTCAAATGTTTTCTCAACAGAAACACTACAAACCTGCATTGTTCATAGCAATACAGGCCTACCTAAAAGCGTTAGAAGAATCACAAATAAACACTCTAACTATAAAGCTACAAAAACTACAAGAACAACAACAAAGGGAATAGCAAACATATTCTAACTAATGAAAAACAAAGGCCTGCCACCAAGATAATGCTACCCAACAAGGCTCTCATTCAAAATGGAAGGTGAAATAGAATTTCCCAGACAAAGGAAGGCTAAAAGAATACATCTCCACCAAACAGCATTGCAAGAGATGCTGAAGGGTCTGCTTTAAGAAGATGAAGAAACAGAGAGAGACAGAGAGGAACACAGGTACAAAGGGAAAAAATATCAATGAATAAGTATCTGTCAATAATAACCTTAAATGCAAATAGAATAATTGCACCAATCAAAAGATACAGGGTAGCTGAATGGATAAGAAAAAAACAACTCACATATGGTATATATGATGTCTACAAGAGACCCACCTTAGAACAAAAGATCAACACAGACTGAAAGTGAAAGGAAGGAAAAATATATTTAAAGCAAATGCACATTTAAAAAAAAGTCTGGAGGCCCTGGCTGGTAGCACAGTGGATAAGGTACGAGCCTGCAAACCCAAAGGTCGCTGGTTCAATTCCCCAGCCAGGGCACATAACAAAGTTGCAAACCAGGTCTCCAGACAGGTCTGTGGCTGGAGGAAGTTGAAAGACAACCATATATTGATGTTTCTCTGTTTCTCTCCCTCTCTGCCTCTCTCCCTCCCACTCTCTGGAAATAATAAATACAATACAAAAAAAAAAAAAAAAAAAGGCTGGGGTAGCAATACTTATTTCAGACAAAATGGATTTTACAATGAAGGCCATGAAAAGAAACAAAGAAGGACATTTCATAATACTTAAGGGAACAATCCACCAAGAAGATAAAACCCTTGTAAACATATATGCAATGCACTCAACATAGGAACACCGAAATATGTAAGGAAAATCTTGGAGGACTTCCAGAAGGATAGGGATAGCAACACACTAATAGTAGGGGATTTTAATACCCCACTATGAACAATGAACAGATATTCCAAGCAAAAAATCACCAAGGATATTGTGGCATTGAACAACCCTCTAGATGAAATAAATTTAACTGATATATACAGAACTTTTCATCCCAGAGAAGCAAAGTACACGTTCTTTTCAAATGCACATGGAACATCTCAGAGATAGTCCACATGGTAGTACACAAGACAAGCCTCCACAAATACAAGAAAATTAAAGTCATACCAAGCATCTTCTCAGATCACAATAGCTTGAAACTAGAAACAAACCTCAAGGAAAAAAACCCAAAACATTCAAATTCATGGAGACTGAATAACATGCTTTTGAATAGTGACTGGGATAACAATGAGAGCAAGGAAAAAAATTAAAAGTTAATGGAAACAAGTAAAATGAACAGAACCACAGCCTAAAACCTATGGGACACAGCAATGGCAATCATCAGAGGAAAGTTCATAGCAATACAGGCCTACCTAAAATGGTTAGAAGAATCACAAATAACCTAGCCATAAAGCTACAAGAATGACAAGAGCCCCTGGCTGGTAGCACAGTGGTTAAGGTGCCGGCCTGCGAACCCAAAGGTCGCAGGTTTGATTCCCCAGCCAGGGCACATAACCAGGTTGCAAACCAGGTCTCCAGTCAGGTCTGTGGCTGGAGGCAGGTGAAATGCAACCATACATTGATGTTTCTCTCCCCCTCTTCCTCTCTCCCTTCCCCTCTTTCTAAAAATAATGAAATAAAAAAAATTAAAAAAAAAAAAAAAAGAATGACAAGAGCAACAACAAACAATGCCCAAAGCAAGTAGAAGGATGGAAATAATTAAGATCAGAACAGAATTAAATGACATAGAGACTAAGAGAACAATTCAAAGATCAATAAATCCAGGAGCTGGTTCTTTGAAAAGAGAAACAAAATTGATAAGCCCTTAACAGACTCATCAAGAAAAAAATGAGAAAGGACCCAAATAAATAAAATCAGAAATGACAGAGGAGAAATCACAACTGATACTACAAAAATACAAGGATTTCAAAAAATTATTAGGAACAGCTACACAACAAAATATTTGACAACCTGGGTGAAACGGTTAAGTTTCTGGAAACATAATCTTCCAAAACTGAATCAAGAAGAGCAGAAAGCCTGAACAAACCAATAACAAGTAGTACAATTGAAGCAAATATCAAAAAAACTTCTGGCACACAAAGCCCCAGATGAAATGGCTACACAGGTGAATTTTACCAAACTTTTAGGGAAGAACTAACCCCTATACTTCTCATCATATTCCAAACATTACAAGAAGAGGGAAGACTCCCAAACTCTTTCTATGAGGCCAATGTTATTCTAATTTCAATACTAGGTCAATCCACAGCTAAGAAAGAAAATTACAGGCCAATTATCTCTGATGAACATAGATGCTAAAATCATCAACAAAATATTTGCAAACTGGATCTAGTAATACATTTAAAAGGTCATACACCATGATCTAGTGGGATTCATCACAGAGATGCATGGATGGTATAACATTTGTAAATCAATAAACATAATACACTAAACAAAATGAAAAACAAAACCCATATGATCATATCAATAGATGTTGAAAAGCTTTTGAATAAGTAAAGCATCCAGTTATGATGAAAACACTCAGCAAAATGGGAATAGAGGGAGCATACCTCAACATAATAAAGCCATATATGAGAAACCTGCAGCCAACATCATACTCAATGGGCTAAAACTAAAAGCTATCCCCCTAAGATCAGGAACAAGACAAAGCTGTCCACTCTCTCCACTTCTGTTCAACATCATTTTGGAAGTTCTAGCCACAGTGATTAGACTGAAAAATAAATAAAAGGTGTCCAGATTGGAAAGGAGGAAGTAAAACTGTCGTTATTCACAGATGACATGACAAGACCCAAGAATGTCCATCAAAAACCTACTTGACCTAATAAGCAAATTTAGCAAAGTACCTTGATATAAAGTCAATAATCAGAAATATAGAAGCTAGAAAACAAATCCCATTTACCATAGCAACAACAAAAAAATCAAGTACTTTGGAAAAAACTTAACCAAAGGGATCAAAGACATGTACTCAGAAAACTACAGAACAATGATAAAAGAAATTAAGGAAGATACAAACAAATGGAAGCATATACTATGTTCATGTATGGGAAGAATTAACATCATTAAAATGTCCATACTACCCAAAGCAATCTATAGATTCAATGCAATCTCAATTAAAATACTAATGACATGTTTCACAGATCTAGAAAAAATACTTCAAAAATTTACATGGAGCCAAAAAAGACCATGAATAACTACAGCAATCTTGAGAAAGAAGCACAAAGTAAGAGGAATCATAACATCAGATATCAAACTATACTACAAGGCCTCTGTAATCAAAAACATCTGGTACTGATATAAGAATAGACATATAGATCAATGGAACAGAATAGAGAGCCCAGAAATAAAGCTTTGACTTTGGTTTATTAATATTTGACAAAGGGGGAAAGTGTATAATAAAATGGAGTGAAAATGGTCTCTTCAATGAAAGGTGTTGGGAGAACTGGACAGGGACATGCATAAATAAATAAATAAATAAAGCTACACCAACTTATACCATAAACGAGAATAAACTCAAGATGGATAAAGGACTTAAATATAAGCTGTTACACCATAAAAGTCCTAGAGGAAGACATAGGAAGTAAAAGTTCAGATATCCCACACAGAAATATTTTCACCGAAACTTTCCCAAAGGCAAGGGAAATTAAGGAACAAATAAACAAACGGTACTACATTAAACTGAAAAGTTTCTGCTCAGCTAAAGAAAACATCAGCAAAACTGAAAGGGAACCAAGTGTATGGGAAAACATTTTGTCAATGATACCTCAGACAAGGGTTTGATCTCCAAAATATATAAGGAGCTTATACAACTCAACACTAGGGAGACAGACAGCCCAATTTAAAAATGGCCAAAGGACCTGAACAGCCACCCCTCTGAGAAGAACACACAAATGCCCCATAGGCGTATGAAAGAATGCTCAATATCATTCATCATCAGAGAGATGCAAATTAAAACCACAATGAGATACCATCTCACACCAGTTAGAATGGCAATCATTAACAAATCAACAAACAAGTGCTGGCAAGGATGTGGAGAAAAGGGAACCCTGGGGCATTGCTGGTGGGAATGCAGACTGGTCCAGCCACCATGGAAAACAGTATGGAATTTCCTTAAAAAACTAAAACTGGAACTACCTTTTCACCCAGCAATTCCACTGCTAGGATTATACTTGAAGAACCCTGAAACACCAATTCAGAATTACCTATGCACTCTTATGTTCACAGCAGTGCTATTTACAATAACCAAGTTCTGGAAACAGCTTAAGTGCCCATCAGTGTGTGAATGAATCACAAAACTTTGGCACATTTATTCAATGGAATACTACACAGCAGAAAGAAAGAAGAAACTCCTTCCTTTTGCCACAACATGGATGGAACTGGAGAGTATTATGCTTAGTGAAATAAGCCAGTCAGTGAAAGACAAATACCATATTATCTCACTCAATGCAGGAGACTAATGAAGAAAACAAACAAGCAAAACAAAACCAGAGGCATTGAAACAAGGATCAGACTTTCAGTGTGCAGAGGGGTGGGGGAGAAGGAGGCAAAGAAGTGGAACAGTTTAGTCAAGGAACTAGCATGAATGACTCATGGACATGGGCACCATGTGGGATTGATTGTGGGATGGGGGATGGGGAGGTTGGAGCAGTAGAGAGCAGTGGGACAAAATAGGATAAATGTAATAAAACAACAAAATGAAAGCAAAAAAAAAAAAAGAAAGAAAGAAAAAGAAAGAAATGGAACTTGAGTTTGACCTTGCAAGATATGGAATAGTATAAAGAATATGTAATTAGGGTTAGAGTCGCTAGGTTCCACTAACTAGCAGTGTGACCTATGTCAATGTAATTTCCTTCAGTGTTCTCATCTGTAAAATGGGTAACTTGGATTATATGGTTCTCAATATAGGTACCTTAATCCCATGAGGTATTTTGGAAATTGTGAGGACAGATTTGCTTGTCAAAATGGTTGGGTGAGGCTCTGAGGTAAGGGCCAAAAATGGTGGGCTTTCTGTACTCTACAAAGAATTATCCTACATATTACCCTACACTTAGAAGACCTCTGGACATTCATGGAGGTGAAAACTGTTCATCTGAACCTAGAACTTAACTGCATTTTACCTGTTGAAATACATTTTTCATGGTTTTATTATTATTGATTAAAACTGTCATTTTAAGAAAGAGAAAATTAACTATTTTTTTTTTCAGAACTTTACCATGAGTTATTCACCAATTCATAGAATCACCACTAATAGCAATTCCATCCATGGTATTTGAGTCACCAATAAAACTTCCCATTGTCATTCTGTGTCAGCAGGCTGTTACATTCATGGTGATTCTGTGTTGAACTGCTAGCCTTTAACAATTTCATTTTATCTTCTAATATAAGCATGTCTGATCATTTACATATTGAAAGATGTATTGTTTCTTCATAAATGACTTATTTTTTGCTTTGCAATACAAGTACTGCATAATATGTGACGTTTAAATTATTGCTTACATCTTTATTATATCATAAATTTCCTTTCTGGATAGCAAGAAAGAATAATAAATATTTACAATAAAAATGGTGTGCTGGTCTGATAAAGATCCACTGCATTATTGGCCCTTGTTGGGTAGCTCAGTTGATCAGGGCATCATCCCAATATGCCAGGTTTGATTTATGGCCAGGGTATATATGATAATCAACCAATAAATGCATAAATAAGTGGAACAAAAAATTGATGTTTCTATCTCTCAAATCAATCAATCAATCAAAGGAACCACTGTATTAGATAATCTCTGGGAACACTTCCAGTTATAAATTTCTGTGGGTATAATAAAAGAGGGGTTGGATTTTGAGAGAAGGGGGAGAACAGTCCAGTGTGGGAATGACATCAGTAATGTGTCCTGATTAAGCAGGGATTGAAGTGACCTCAGACAAACCAGGTTAAGGGCTGAGACTTCCTCAGGGCCTGATCTTGTCATGTACCTTGGAAGCCACTCCTTTTATACCTTACCCCTCACTGTAATTGAAAACTTCCAGGGGAACTGCCAGGGTTGGCATTACAGGAAATTGCTTGTGGCCAGAGAGGTTTCTCTGGTTACTTTCCTCAGTGACAAGAGGACAGTGATGGCTTCCTGTCTGTTAGATGGATGTCTTTCTTGGGAAACCCAAGAAAATATCACTTCAGCAACTTATATTTTTGTTCATCTCCTGTTATTGGGAGTTTTTCCCCTGCCTTATTCAGCTCTCTTACCTCAAGCCTTCTCCCTCCATCCTAGAGATCTGGAAACTTTTGGTCCACAATAGATATTATGGGACACCCAAAAGTTGTTTGTGTGTAGGCCATAGCTCCAGACAGATACCAATGCAACTTTGGCAATGCCTGTTGAGTCTTCTCTGTTTGAAGGAGGTGGTTTTTATCATTTAATAATATATTATTTTAAAAATTCTTATTATATGTGCTCATTGAAGACTATTTGGAAAGTACAGAAATATTTGGAAAACAAAATACAAAGTATCCAGTATCTGAAGAAATATAGTACTCAACATTAAACAAAATGATAACATAGATGAAAGTTAAGTTCAATGCTACTCTGCCTGCCTTCTCTGCATTCCCCAGCTTCCTCCTCCCATGGTACCTCTTGATCTTATGCTTATGAAAACTTGCCTCTTCTATATCTCATGAAATGGAAGAAAAACTGCAAAGTGTACAATAGCACTTACCATGTCAAAGACACATAAGAGATAAAATATCTCATATCAGGAAGATGTTTGGAATCTATTTAGTAATACCTTGTCATAGCTCTGCCTTCACTGCCTTATTACTGGTGTTATGGGGATCAAGTATTATGTGAATGTCTAAAGATATAAGAGACCATCTAAGAAATGCATAATGCTCTCTGAGAATTTGGAAAAGGCTTGCAATACAAAGAGGCAAGAATGGTTAAGTGTGAGGCTGGCTCATAAATATGCCTTTCTCTTCTGTAAAAAAAAAATTGCCAATATTAAACAGAAAAGTTAAATGGTACTAAATCCTTCCCAGAGATAAAGTTCTTGTTACAGATAATAGTTAGAATATATTTTACTTTTTTCCAAGTTGGACAGGGTAATGATGTGGTTTCCTCATTTTTTAGTTTTCACATTAAGGGTCTGGTAGACAAAGGATGTAGAAAACACTAAGGCATAAGGGCCAATGTCAAAGCTCTAGAGTTAGTCACAACTGGGCTCAAATTCCAGCTCCTTTCATGTGGTTCCTCAAACATTCCTTATGTGCCATCCACTACTTTAAACATTGGGATACAATGTTGGACAACACAGACAAGGTCCCTACTAACATGGAGCTTACATTTTAGTGGAGGCAGACAGAATGTTTAATGTGGCAAAGATAACAGTGATATAATTGGAAGTAATTGAGACCTGCACAAAGAAGCCATCAATAAAATATTTTCTAAGGGAAGAACATTTAGGCAGAAGTAACAGCTTGGGCAAATGTCCTGAGGCAGAAACAGGCTTAAGTTTTTAATAAATAGAATGAATACCTTTGTGATTGAAGCATAGTGAGCAAGGGAGAGAGTGAGGAGATGCAACTGGAGAGGGTCAGTACATGTCAGTTCAGGTGGGGTCTTAGGGAATTTCAGCTAGTAATAATCATCATCATCATAAAGCAGAGAAGAAAAAAAGTTGGAGAGTTTGAGAGATACTATACAATACCACCTGAGGAATTTGGATTTAACTGGGCATAATAGTGTCACTGTAAGGTTTGAATGCAGTGTAAAAGTAGAGCCTAAGGGGAACAATTCTGAGAGCAGAGTACAAGGTGACAATTTTCATCATTACATACATAGCCCTTGGGTTTTCTCAAGTTCTCTATTACATCAACTGCTTTCTCAGTGAGGGGAAATACTTAAGTCCAGTGGGTCACAAGGCTATGTCATGGGTCTACTTCGAGCCCCATGTAAAGAAAATCTCTTGTATTTTTTGACTAGAGTTTCTACCAATAAGGGAGTATCTGAGCCATAAACCCACTACCAAACTGGCTATTTAGTGAGGTATAAAACTGACTTAAAAGCTTAAGATACGGCCCTGGCTGGTAGCACAGTGTATAAAGTGCCGGCCTGCGAACCCAAAGGTCGCTGGTTCGATTCCCCAGCCAGGGCACATAACCAGGTTGCAAGCCAGGTCTCCAGTCAGGTCTGTGGCTGGAGGCAGGTGAAAAGCAACCATACATTGATATCTCTCTCCCTCTCTGCCTCTCTCCCTTCCCCTCTTTCTAAAAAT